>APFE031403551.1:95442-115818 GCA_000404065.3 Pinus taeda
GTGAAAGCAGCAGTAAAAACAAACACATAAGACAACAGTATAATATGGAGTTCACCCTGATATCTTGGGATATGTCTCCTTGAGCTCTAATCAACACGATTAGGCTCTCTGGGATTATGGAAATAGTAATTTTACAAGTGCCTACACTTAACTCCAATGTTTTACACAGGAAAATTGGGCTCAGAACACCATCTTATCCCTTGGCTCTTGGAGCTCTTTGGCTTTCTAGCTCTAGCTCTTGGCTCTGGCTTTGGCTCTTGCTCTAGCTGTAGCTCTGAATCTGGCTCTAGCTCTATGGCTTTGGCTCTAGTTCTAGCTCTCAGCTCTTGCTTCTGGCGCTCGCTCTAGCTCTTGGCTCTAGTTGTGGCTCGCGGCTCTCTGCTCTGTCTTTTCTAAGCTCTTTCGCTCGGCCTTTACATGCCTTTCAGAATCGCTTGACCTCTAAGCAATTCCAACAACAATATGTTGTTGTCAATTGAGCTCTCTCGATTTTCACTCAACCTCCGAGTGACTCCCCAGACTCACTTAGCATTTTCTTCGTTGTTCGCCCTCTAATCTCTGGTGGCTCTACCTATTAAAGTGAACTCGACTCTAGTTTTTCAGCTTCCAGGTTTGCTCTACTACATCTTGGGTTGCTCTCCTTTTTCTCCCTTTTACTCTCCGTCTGTTCGTGGCTTAACGCCAATCCATCTAATGATTATTCGCTTCCTCTCCCGGCTCTTCAGATCACCTGCCTCTGTCCGCTGGAATTCCGTGCTCTGCATCACCATCACTGTAATGCTTCACAGAGAGGTGGCCACTTGCCTCCTTGCGAGCTGAGCCAACTCTTCCTCAAGCAGTTTGTTACTTTGGTTACTCTGTGGAATGATTCATCTACCAACTCAATGGTCCAATCGGACTTCAACCTTTATGTGCCGAAACTTATTTTCTACTTCCAAATCCGGTTTCCCATTAGGCCCAATCTCCACCGTTAGATCTAGGGCCTCCAGATCCTATGGTTATCACTCTTATCACGTGGCTGACTTGCTCGGACGTTAGCTCATGATGAGAGTAGTTTTCTCTCTCATCTGCCGGACACACGTCAATCAACGTATGGAATCGTTGGGTCCTCTGATAAACCCGCTTACCGCCCAAAACACCTATGATATTCCACCGAATTTGGAGCGCAGGACCTGCCTGTCATTTCAGCACTTTTCCCATGGTTTCTTGGCTTTCTTTTTGACTGAGCACTCACGGATTTACCATGTTGATGGGTTTTTCCTAGTGAATCGCGCATCAGAAACGGCCTCTGTTTTCTCATCTGAGCCTCCTAACTGCCATTTTTGCGCCATGCACAGTCCCCATGGGCCAACGGTCAATCCGCTTTGACCGAAGGCCCTCGTTGCTCTGTGTTGGCTACAAATTGTCACTGTTTAGAGGTTATTTCTGATAGGCTTCGACATCCATAAGACTTTAAACTTTGGTATGAGCTTTTACAGAGTTCAGGTAGCTTTAAGAGAGTTTAAGGATCCAATTTCAAATCACTATTGGATGTAGCATGGTTAATGCAACATACTGTTGGGTGCACCATAGTGATCATGAATGGTACAGCATGAAAAGTGCAGCATGGTGATGGAATCATTTGTGTTCAGATCAGCTACCTCATGTGTTATCTTCTTAGTGAATATCTCTGCTCTTATTTTTTCAAGTCAAAATGTTGACTTCTAATGTATATATACTACCTCTCTATGTTGAACTATTGAAGAACATAAGAAGAATTAATCAAGGGTTTCCCCACATTGGGATTTGTCCCTGGTTGGCACCACATCTTGTGTCCTCTTGTCTCAGGTTGTTTTCTGTGATATATGTTTATGTTCTATCTGCATTTTACTATCATGTTAAATGTGATTGCTAATCTGGAATTGATATTGAGCTAGTATGGAAAATTGAAATAAATTTTCTCTTAGCATAGAACATACCTAAAATTAATGTGTATTTCCATTATGTTTGTAAAAATACTTCAATATTTGATATTGATGAAATGAAGTGTTATTTCTGTTGCATCTTTGTATTTATGGTTATATATGTAATTTGTTGTGTTCTAGTTTAAATTCGGACCAGTGGTATCAGAGTGATCTGTTCTTTCTATGTTTTTCTTTGCATGTCCCTAACGAGGTCAGGATATAAGGAGTTATGGCTTGAACTAGTCGAACCTTTGCAAGACCAACCTCACAAATCCCGAAGGCATCCCATGTGGAAAGAAAATAAAGATTAGGGAGTAGGAGATCCTATCCAAATATCACTCAAGGAAGCCCTCGAGAAACAAAGGAACACAATGATGGATAAATTTTCCCAGATCCTTCAACGGTTTCCCATCGACGGTGCATCCACATCTAGCAGCCACTCTGGAGGTACCACTAATTTTAAGGTACAAGTGAACTTTGACATTCCCATATTTGAGGGCCAAATAGATGCAGACGTTGTAGATAAATAGTTAAATCTGCTAGAAGGATATTTTTTTGTTCACAATTTTTCCATCCGGGAAAATATTACTTTTTCTCTTCTCAAAGTTGCACCCCACATCAAGAATTGGTGGGAAACCTACTGTGAGCAGAAGGATGAAATTACGCCCTCATTGTTTTCAGTTGCACCCACTTGGAATTCATTCTGCGACACCATCAAGGAGTAGTATTACCCTGTTGGGAGCTATGAGGATAAATATATAAAGTGGACCACGCTGTGGTAGGGAAGGAACCAAGATGTGTCATAGTTTACCAATGTGTTTAATACCCTTCACACGAAGTTAGGTATCAAGGATTCTGAGAAAAATTTGGTACTCAAGTATCGCGGCTGCCTACACAGGTACATCTAGGATGAGATGGAGTACCTAGACATTTCCTCGCTCGTCACGGGGTACAGATACACTATCAAGATTGAGCAGAATCTTAAACAGAAGAAGCGAGACTTTGGATCTGTGAATCCAAAGCAAGGGAAAGGTGCCCCAAAACCACGGAACAAAGGACAAAACCAAGGTGAGTGTTATAGGGATTAATGCACGGGTGGTTGTGGTTAATATACCCTCAAGGATCTTTCTGAGATCCTTGGCAGACAGATCATATTAGTTGCATCTCGCACAAAGAAACATGTACATATCCATATTAATGAAATGATATTCAAAGCAAGAGGTGTTATAGACATATTTGGGCACTACAACCCCAATCATATATGTCAATAAACCAAGGGTTATTTAACCCCTAAAAGTCTTGTTTCATAACCTAAAGGATCATGGTCAACTGATTACATCATTTCCAAAACTTCCACCTGAAAAACTACTCAGAATTGGCCAAAACTGGACCATATTGACTACTCCATGGTCAAGGTGTGATGCATACTGGCTGCTACACTAGCTAAGTGTGATGCATACTGAAAGAGCCTTTTGTAGGGTGCGATGAGCGAGAAGAGACAAATGGCAGAGACAGTTTGCTAAGTGGATGCTCATGGAATCTTCTAGAAACTTCTCCTATGACACTTGCCTCTCTGAATTCGCCCAGGGATGAGTAACAAAACAAAGAAATCTCCAAGTGGAACCAAGAACTATTAGTGGAATGACACTAATCAAAAACCCAGAGCTGACTCACCCCCTTGCAAGACATCTATATATGGATCCCTCATCTGAGAGATCTGGAGGCTGGAATTTTATAATTTGTAAGTGTTGCTAGTTTCTCTTTGAGAAGGAACATTGTATTGTTGGGTGATATTGCTTTTCATGAGGTGAAGAGGGCTTTCATGCTGGGAGGATGATGCTGGATCAGATAGCTGGGTTGTAATCCTCTCTTCTACTATTAAAAAAGTTATTTGAGTTTTCCTCCATATAATCATGTATTTGTGAATCTCGTATATTTGTGAATGCAATTGTATGGTCAATGTATTTCTAATTTTGAATTCTTTATGATATTATAGATCTCAATGCTTTGATTGTGTTTTGTTCCTTTTCCTCTACAGGTATTCTCTAAAGCGGGACAAGTAGTAAAGGAGTGGCAAGCTCTATCAAGGGAGAGAGGAAACAAGCAAGAAGCCAAGCGAAAGATTCAAGTTGGTACTCTTTGCTTCTCTCTTATCTATCATACATAAAGGAAATCACAAGTTACTTTGATTGTTTGTTTCTAAGATAGCTACTCGTCTTAGCGGAACTAGAAAATCGAAAAGGCACTAGTTTTCCCGAAAAAAAAAATGGCAACTCCATTGGGGAGCGATTAGTTTGTTTGTTTGTTATTGTTGTTTGCTTTATAAACTACAGACGAAGCCTGAAGTTAAGCCAACTAGCGTTCGAACTGCTCTTGCTATGCAAGTGCAAAGTAGATCAACGCTGCTTCAGTCAATCTATGGGTTGGTTTATGAACTAAACATATGACTTGCAAATATCCTAAGTGCCCTAGTGGTAGCTCAATAACCTCCCAAGACCATACCCCTGTACTTTGTTTTTACTGTCTATCATAGCTTAGCTGAAATTACTGAACTTAGCTACAAATTTTGAGCACAAACCAAACTCAGTTTCATTCCCTGGCCCATCGCATTGTCTGTAACTGGAAGCCTGTATGCATCGCACCTCCCATGTGTTGTAGGCAAGATGCATCCCTGTTTCCCTTAAGTACAAGTGCGATGATTGAATGATACTATTTTTCCTCCTTCTTTTAGCTCTATTGAGTAGTTTTGCTACTTATGATCAGTGTATCATTGTTGAAGCCTTCTTCCTTTACATTATTCAGTCTCCATTAATCAGGATTTTTGAATGTTTTTTATGTATTTTTCATCATTTACAGTCTTCCTTTGTCAAGAGTAGCTTAATCGAACTATCATTTTTTGATTCAAAAGTGTTGTAACTGTCATTTTGAGTCAAGAAGAAGAGTTTCGTAAAATCTTCCTCTTTTAGATAGTTCATTGTACTTTTGTCATTGTATTTGATTTGAATTGTCAATATTTGAAGTGTCGAAATCAGTTTTCCATTCGAAATCGAAATTTTTGTTTTAGTCTTCCTTTCATTTTCAAAAGAAATTGTTGAAGTGTCACTTTGAAGAAAATAGTTCAGATCTATACTTAGTTTTCCTTTTTTGCATTCTCACATTAAGGAAATGGAAAAACAAATACATGCATGTGCATTTTCATTTAGACTGCATGTGGAAAATGATTTAGGAAAAGTGCATTTAGTGTGTGCTCTTTGCTCTCTATTGAAAGAATCATACTCTTCTTTCCTTAGTAGCTAGGATATTCATTGCTAAAAGAAAACAAACAAATGTTTATCATTTTAGATTGCATATTTAGGAATTTTACATCTACATCATGCGGTGAACCTTGAAAGAAAAAATTCTAAGAAAGATCAACACTAAAATAAACCTCAATAAACATAAAAACACTTTGGAACCTAACGCAACACATATAGAAGTCTAGGCTAGAGACGTGTTCCGATGTCATAAAACCTAGTAACTATCATTTTCATTGAAGGTTGGGTGATTCCTCCTCTTTGATATGACAAGTGTCAGTACAGACTTGTGCTCCTCGTACCATCGAGTATATATTTGGAGACAAAAATAGGTTGATATCCTTTATCCTTAGGAAGTCGTGTTTGTCGCCCTATCAATCGCAATGCACTGAACACAGCATTCGGGAAGATAGACTATCATACGTAAAGCCCTTGGTAATTTCTCTTTAATTTACCACCAAGGTGTATATTGCAGTTTTGCGATTGGTTTGGTAATCCCTCTGTCTAGATTTCTAGAGTAGTCACTTTCATTCCTTTTCGACTCCCTAAAAGAAAAGGTCCATCTGAGCACTTGTCACTTCAGGCTCATTAAAAATTTAAGGTGACTAGAGTCACCTCTAGCTTTTTCTCGACTCTTAAAAATTGAAGAAGCAAGTTGTGTCAAAAGATCATAAAATTTATTTAGTTCGGAATAACATCCCTGTTCCTTCGTTGATCTTAGGTTGAGGTAATGGAGTCCACCAATTAAGGAATTCCCCTTGGGGGAATCCTAGTCCTTTCTCTTCTTGGAGAGATATTGGTGCTCCATTTGTGGCTACTTTGTCCCTTCCAGGAATTACAATTGGCTTGCCAGTATGGCTATTCTCAACCTCTGTCATTCAAAACACCATAATTCCTCAGTAATCGAATCAGTAACTAGATGATATTGAAGTTTTCCCTTCACCTTCTACTTCATTTGTTTCTCCCTTTCCTTCTTTCTCTTCACTTGGTGAAACTAGTGATACTAAAAACCAAGTAATTGAAAAGAAGAAGAAAGGCAAGGAGAAGAAGAAGAAGAAGTTAGCCAAGCATGGGGACAACCATGCATCATCTAGTGAAAATCCGCACACCGAACCTTCCAAACCCAAGTCTCCATGCATAATTTGCAAAGGAAACCACTTTCATCGAGATTGTACTTGCATTTTGTGGATCTTGAGAGAATGGTCTCCTCATTTGCATCATCCAGTGTCATCAACCTCTGTTGATCATGTTGACAGCACACCCTCAACTAGTGAAAATGAAGTCAATGGACAAAAAGGAAAGTTCAGATTTCCATGTAGGTTGTGTGAGGGCGATCATGCCCTTCACCGTTTTCCTTCTCTAGATGAAGCCAAAAGTGTCTTGGATAACCGTCCTGCTTCACCGCAGCTACTTCCGCCTGGATACAAGAAACTCTTGCCAAGTCCATTGCTAGTTGAAAATCTAATTGACATAACTCAATTGTCGATCGAAACACCTATCGTTGAAAGTAAACCTTCTGAGTCCATACCGAACCAAAGTCAACAGGTCGAGATGGCAGTCGACCCAATCTTGCCTTTAGAAGGTCTACCTTCAGATGATACAATTTCCAAAGAGAATGAAAACAACACCGTTCAAATTCTTTTTGTTAATACAGATTCTGATGAACATGGGGGCAATCCACCTGTTCCTTTACAACAGGAGGAGAGTTCCCTAGTTCAGGAGGTTTATCCAGCCGTTTATACGGTACCTCCTCCAAGCAGTCTAGTCGTTTCCTTCGATTGGAAACAACTAGCGAGACCCCGCCTTCCATCTAGTGTATCGGATCATAGTACAAGTGTACAAAATGATCATGTCTGGTACTATCATAGATGAAGGGGCTTCAGTGAGTATCCTTTCCTCAACTACTTGGAAAGTTCTTGGTTCGCCATCGCTTCTGCCTGAGAATCAAAATTTGTCAGGCTTTAGCAAAGGAACCAGTCGACCAGGGATCCTTCCAAAGTTACCCATAACTTTGAAAAGGAAAACCATTCACTTGAACGTGATGGTAGTCCAAGGGCCATTATATTACAATCTACTCCTTGGGCATGACTATGTTTATAGCATGGAAGCTATCATTTCCACACTCTTCCGAGTGATGTGTTTCCCACATGAAGGCAGAATGGTATAGCTTATTGACCAGCTTTCATTTCTCAGAGATCAAACATAGCTACAAGTCAAATATCATCCCTAAATGGTCTCTTCACGTAAAGAATGTCTCTTCAACCTTCATTTTATCCTCCTAATTACCGCGAGTAGTTCGTTGAATGCAATGAAGTCTAGGGGGCATGCACCCTGGTCTGCTTTGGCATGCGAACCCAGCTGAAAATATAGATTTCTTTGTAGGTTATATGATTGGTCTGAAACACCATTTCCTTGTAGAATTTGGGATCGATCTTAAACATTTATTTCCTCGAAGGTTATGTGATTGGAAGTGCCGACCCACACCATTCACCTTTGTCTGCGTTGCGGACAAAGCCAAGGAAATTTTTTACCTGCTTTATGGACGAAACAATCTTGCTTAAATGCAAGGACTTCCATATGGTAACCTGGAAACTCTATTTTTCTTTATACCTGGGGGCATGCAACCCTTTTATGGAAGAAAAATATAACTAATTATTTCAGCTTTGTAGCGGTCTTAGCTTAGTTAGTTAGTTCAACTTCCTAGGTTAGGTGGATGGTCTAATCCACCATTCACCTTTGTTGGTGACGCACAGACAAAGCAAAGGAAGGATTTTTCCTTGACCGAGGACAAAACCATCCTACCTAACCTCAGTAGTTCCTTAGCTTTTAGTGTAGTTAGCTATGTATTTTGGTCATTTCTAGCTTGCATGAAAAGGAAATGAGAAAAGTTTCACATGGTGCAAGCTCATTAAAAAATGAACCTACCAATAAGAGACATATTTAAACGACTGGCACGAGAAATGTTTCCACAAAGTTCAAGCTCATTAAAAAATAAACCTAGCATTGAGCACATGTTGGCACAAGGTTCAAGCTCATTAAAAAATAAACCTGCCTTTAGTAAATGGTCGTTGTGATTGCCTTGCTATTAGCCTTTTGATCCTTGGTTGTGTTCTTCCATCACCTCCATTTTGTTGTCCAATCATACGCTTCCACTTGATTGTTTACCCTTTTGAGGAACAGCTATGACAAGTGATTCTGTTAGCCACGCTCTTCACTGCCATGTTTTGAGAAGTTCCAAACTTACCTGGAACCAGCTGCTACCCAAAAACATCACTTATTCCTCAAAAATGAGTTTCTTTCCAACTCATTAAAGTAAAGAAAAGTGCCATCCCTCCTATACATTTTAATCATTTAGAACCTAAGGGATTATCAAATAAAAATATCAAGCGCTTGTCTTTTCGGCTTGTTAAAGTGATCGAAAATTCATTCCTTTCATATTATTTTATACGTTTTCGGACTTAAGGGATTATGCTATGAAAAAGGACTGTTGGAGTTTCCTTTTTGTTCCTTTTCAAACTCTCTAAACATGAAAAGGACCGATTTATCTTTGTTGTTAAACTCGTTAAAAACAATAACGACAAACTTGCCCACCCAAACAAGAATGAGTTTCACTGTCGCTAGGCTCGCTAAAACATAGCAACAGGTTTGCCTAAAGGGAAAATTATAGAACAAGCATATGTTATCCTCCTCAAGCTTGACAAAACTAAAGAGGTACTGGTCAGCAATGACTGGGGAAAAAGGGAAGAAAACTTGAAGAACTTTATCGGTAGCAAGTCGCTCTTGAACGTGACACTTTCACTCCATCACCATGATTGTGTCGAGTTGGGTTATTTCGTTCATCAGTCATATGACCATTGGTCCTCCACACCATCCATCCTTTGGGGTTAATGCTACCAATCCATCCCAGTGTCATTGATATGTTCAAGAGAATTCATTCAGAGAATTTACCAACTAGCTAACGCCTCATCCACTGGAATACCTTCACTCTCCATTTTTCATGACTGCCATTCCTGAACCTTGTATCATCAGATCGTTTTCACCTCCAGAAAATCATTTGCTTCATTTTGTTTCATAATTGTGGGATACATCAAGGCCCTCCTACGACAAGTCACTTCTTTTTGACATCATAACATTATCCAAGAAGTTGACTTAGAAACAACCCTTTCAGTACTTTTAATCTTGCATGCCTGAATGGCAAGTTTCTCACTTCCGGCGACAGTTTACATCAATGGCCTTCAACCAAAAGATTTTACGTGGTGTTCAACATCGACTCATATAGTCACACCACGTGAATTATAATATAGTACCTTGAGGGTCATTATCATTATCGGTGATTCGTCTCGCACCTATTAACAACTTACATCATTGGTTGGTAATCAAGCAATGTCTTTCCATGTTCGACTTCAGAACATATTTTCACATGGATCGACTTGTACATTGGGAGAAGATTGAACAAGTTTGAAGACCCCGGATCTAGTTTCATCCATCTAGGCTGTGATATATTCAGGAAAATAAAGACATCAAATGTACACAGAAACTGCACAGATGATCATCCAAGCTAAGGGATGATGACTCTACATATAAAGAATCACCAGTCTGCAACCACAGACAGTTATCTGTTCCATGTACATGAAAATGAATTCATAAAAGCTAAGCATGGGAATGCTCACCTCAGCTAGATCATGAAAATAATATGATGATGATGTATTTTATTGTATCTTATTACAGGTCACCTTCGAGTTCGAATACCTCGAATCCTCATGATAAAGCATTTCACCCGACATCAGAAGATTTATGACTCCATGCTTTAGGGGGCAACTGTTATAGACATATTTGGGCACTGCAACCCCAATCATATATGTTGATAAACCAAGGGCTCTTTAACCCCTAAAAGTTTTGTTTCATACCCTAAAGGATCATGGTCAACTGATTACATCATTTCCCAAAAGTTCCACCCAAAAAAACTACTCATAACTGGCCAAAACTGAACCATACTGACTACTCCATGGCTAAGGTGCAATGCATACTGGCTGCTACACTAGCCAGGTGCAATGCATATTGAAAGAGCCTTCTGTAGGGTGTGATGAGCAAGAAGAGACAAATGGCATAGATAGTTTTCTAAGTGGATGCTCATGGAATCTTCTAGAAACTTCTCCTATGACACTTGCCTCTCTGAATTCGCCCAGGGATGAGTAAGAGAACAAAGAAATCTCCAAGTGGAACCAAGAACTATCAGTGGAATGACACTAATCAAAAACTCAGAGCTGACTCACCCCCTTGCAAGACATCTATATATGGATCCCTCATATGAGAGATCTAGAGGCTGGAATTTTGTAATTTGTAAGGAAGTGTTGTTGGTTTTTCTTTGAGAAGGAACATTGTATTGTTGGGTGATCTTGCTTTTCATGAGGTGAAGAGGGCTTTCATATTGGGAGGATGATGTTGGATCAGACAACTGGGTTGTAATCCTCTCTTCTACTATTAAAAAAGTTATTTGAGTTTTCCTCCATATAATCATGTATTTGTGAATCTCATTTATTTGTGAATGCAATTGTATGCTCAATGTATTTTTGATTCTGCATTGTTTATGATATTATATATCTCAATGCTTTGATGGTGTTTTGTTGCTTTGCCTCTACAGGAATTCTCTAAAGTGGGACAAGTAGGAAAGGAGTGGCAAGCTCTATCAAGGGAGAGAGGAAACAAGCAAGGAGCCAAGCAAAAGATTCAGGTTGGTATTCTTTGCTTCTCTCTTATCTATCATACATAAAGGAAATCACAAGTTACTTTGATTGTTTTTTTCTAAGATAGCTACCCATCTTAGTGGGACTAGCAGATCGAAAAGACACTAGTTTTCCCGAAAACAGGAGGGAAGAGATTACCACAGATATTGATCCAATTTTGTTGGAGAACCCAATGTAGCAGAGCAAAAGACCTATTTATGAGCTCCCAGATCAACACCTACATATAGACAAGACAAGAAGTAATACTACAACATATAACCTTGATATTGAAAGTAGTAATACATAAGGATATCAACTAACATGTATCTAAGCTACTCATAAAGCATGGCATTGCATCAACATGTAACTGAATCACAACAAAAACAACATAGAGTCGACAACACAACTACAGGTCTATATTAATAATAGGCAAATGTTGATTACAACCATCTGGTGAATTAATCTTCCCTTACTCCTCCAACTCCTCTCTCTCTCTCTCTCTCTCTCTCTCTCTCTCTCTCCTTAACCTCTTGGAAAACCAATATGTCTCATACAAATTTTCGACTCTCTCTCTCTCTCTCTTCTCTCTCCCCTTAACCTCTTGGAAAACCAATATGTCTCATACAAAGTTTCGACGGTAAGGAGGCAGCCCTTCAACCTTTTGACCTCTTTCACAATGCCCCAAGCCTCCAATTAATAGAATGAGAGGTTAATCCTTGCCAACTCTCTCATGATTTCCCTTTGGAAAAAGCTACGATGTTTCCTTGCTTTATGGCTCTTTCCATTTCTATTATACTCTGTTAGAAATAGCAATATACTCAAACAAGTCGAAGATGGATGTTTCATGCCTTTCAGGCTAACATATGAGTAAAAAGTGGGATATTAATCAGTGAACCCACTCCTTTGACCTTCGTAACCTCACAAAAGTTGACTAATGCTGCCCCTAAGGCAACATAGGCAGTTACCTTAGGGATGAACACCCCTGGTTCATGCATGGGGAACATTATAACTCTTCTTCCTAGTTCCTGGGGAGCATTACCATAGAAAATAGGACTGTGAACTTGGTTAATATTTCAGTCAAAGTGTCTTTCTCCTCGTAGCTGATGAGGAGGTCATTTATCTCTGAGTGAGATCAGAGACAAAGACAATGGCCACAATACTTTATAATTGTTGTGTTGGAAAAAAATAAAGAGGATTGGAGCTTTGGGACTACAAGAAACCTCATACAACCACATATGTTAAAATCTAAAATCATGTCCTTAGTTGGGATTTCCCACTCTCAGTAGTTATGTCAGATTGATTTCTCAACAAAGAGGTATGACGATCACATCCATCGATAAGTACAATGTGGAAATGTGTCATAATAGGATAATCCTGACGATTTGTCTCCGAAAAATAATATACGTAGCTTGGGAAAGGAAACAAGGTTGAGTGATGTAAGCCTCTACCCAAGGTCTTGATCTTTGCTTCATCTCAATAGCATATTTTGACACATGGAATAAAGGCATAAAGGTCGAACATATGTGAAATCATCTAATTGTCAGTCAATAATGAAAAATGTTAATAGATGCAAGGATGGCCACCAATAATGATGATGGTCTCCAAGATACACAGTACAATCTGGTGAGTGTGAATAATGATGTTATCATTGAACATTCGTAGAATCATTCAACCATGATCCAATAATGAAAACCCCCAATCAAACACAAGGTAAATTGCCACTAATGACTGCAAGTTCCAAGGCACTAATATGTCTCTAGATCTGTTTCCTAGATAGAGTGTTGAAGTCGATAGGAAGAGACTTGTCAAAAGGTAAGCAATAATGTGTCCTACATTATTCGACACGAAACCGGACAAGAATGATTGTTTTTTAAGATAAATTTTAAGCAATGCGTCAAATCAACGGAGGGCATGATGGAAGTATATGATTGACTATTGATACATGAAGCACAGGATAAAGGGATACCTTGAACAATAGAATGCATGACATGAAGGTTTAACCAAGAATGTTTAGAGTCATGAACACCAAAGAGTGTTAGGATACAGGGATGCAAGAACATCGGAGTATATAGGCTAAACTCATAGGATGGTAAGGCTCATCTGAGAGGCTGACAAAAGGGGGTTTTGTTGAGGGAGTGCCATGATAAAGGGAACGAATGCTGCCAAAAAATCTATCCAAATACAGACATAGATCAATTGCATTGTCCAATTTTTCCCCATCTAATTAAATTTATTGAGTCTAGATGGGTAAACTCGATGGACTTTTCATATTTGTAGAGTCTGGAAAGATTGTAAAGAGCAACTTCAGGGGGGTCCCTTGTCATAGTTGTTAACCATGTGCAGAAAAGGTTTAATAATATACCCGACATAGTTCCTTTTCCATTAGTTAGTCTATTAAGTCCAGATAAAGTGATAAACCTATGCCAAATAGACGTTTGCCTCATTTTGTTGCGAGTACGATGGGATGAAGTAAACTCGATCTTCGTGACATTTTAATGAGTCACACAAAGACAAACTCAATAGATATTCATCGAATTTTAATGACTCAAGCAAAGAAAACTCAATATATCTTTTTTAGCTTGATGAGCAAGGAAAAAGAGATAAAAGAATTGTTCATGCCTTCTTCTTAGATTTAACGAACCCGAAGAAGGGAAAAACTCGAGGATTTTTCATTTTAAGAGCGAGAAAAGGTCCCAAAAAAGAAAACACTCATACCATCATCGTAGGATTTTTACGAGCCCAATGATGATAACTCAGGAATTTTTCAATTCAAGAATGAGAAAATATTCCATAAAATAAAGCTCTCATAGTGAGTTGAACATGGTTGTTTCTGCAATTCAACACTAAAAATTCTTCATCACAGCATAAGTAATATTGACAACATATCAAAATGGCGTATGAAAAACAACATAGGAATGAGAAACTTATATTTCAATGACTAAATAAGGTGATTCATACCTCCAGAGTGACTATAAGAAGTTTTGGAAGCCTTAATTTTCACTGTTTGAGTTCTGTGAGAGTGTTCTGGAGTGAAAAAGGAGTAAATATTCCCCAAGTGATTGTGAGCAATCCAAGTGACCATTTGATGTGTCATATATTCCAAGTAGATGGTCTAAACCTTAGCTTGCATTTTGTTACCTTCTTCAGCTACATTTGGGGTGAAAATTTTGATTTTGGGGAAGTCCTGTATAATTTTCTACACCTAACGCTACCTCCTCAAGCTGGAGGAGCGTTAAATGCCCATCACGACCTATAGGGGTGCATTAGCATGCCCTGTGGACCTTAGGGGGGAGTGTTAGGCTTCTTGGGTGAATTTTAAAACCCAATGCATGATTAGTTAATGATTTCTCCATCATTTTGACTTATTTTTGGGTGATTTTATGTAGTTTTTTAGCCATCATCGTGAGTCTTTGGAGAGAAAGAGCTCATGACAGTGAATAAATACAAATGCTAGCATGGATACTTTATTTTTGTATATGTGGCTTGATGAAGTATGCAAGACTTGACTTGATGAAGGGTTAGAAAGAACTTCTTAGCTAGATTATCCAACGGTGTGATGAAAACCAAGGTATGTTCTGGATCGGGGATCATGAGCTCGCGATCGAAAGAGAAGACATATACTTTCTTACAGGTTTATCATGTAGCAGTCCATGAGTAAAATTCACCAAGGGTAGGATAGATACACGAACCACCCTCGAGTTGGTCTAGACTCACTGCAGACCTAAAAGTGGTTTAGTGAGCAAATCAAGACTAGGCCTATGAGGGCCATTCTTTGGATGATCGTGTGCTTGACGGGGTCCAAGAGCCTGAATGTAGCTACAAAAGCTCAATTGTTACTAGCTATTGACTGATTATAGCATACTCATATATTCAGCTAGTGTGAGGGAGTTCGTCACCAGGTGAAGGCAGAACTAACAGCTTGTAAGACTCATACCCAAAGGGAATTTGGGTACGGTACTCTTATTGTGTCCTTCTTTCTTAAGAGAGTGCCCATGCTAAGGCTACACATGAATTTCAGTTAGGTTGATCCCACGAATACAAGGCAAGGGTGATGGGCTTCCCTACTTTCTCGGACTAGAGGGGTACCAATTCGACACTTCTTCGAAGATGATTTCTTCGAGTGGCTTAGTGACCAGATTCTCATGATTGATGTCTATGCCTATGAACTTGGCATGGATTTCATGGGAGATCCAGAGTTGATGCTGCTACCTAGCACTTAGTGGGGGCCACAAGATAAGAAGGTTTTTTAGAGTAAAAAAAAATATTTTTTAACTTTCTAATGTTATGTAATGTTTTTTATTCTATGGATGAAAAAGTGCTAACATGAAGTGTATCCTTGACATAGATGCAACACCAGTGCGTCCTACGGGCATGCCCCACTAAGCGAGGCAAGGAGACCAGCTACCTGAGGCTGGAGTGGGTGTGGCAGTCACCGAAGAGGGAGATGATACACAGAGTCTCCGCGAGGTTCTTAAGAACCTCGAAGGTCTAATCATGGGTGCGACTCCTCATCCCATGAGGGAGATCCACGCCCATATGAAGCGACATAGAGTGGGTGTGCCTGAGCAATTTCTGGCTCCTCTTAGGAGGTTAGCTAGAGATGTTCTGAGTTTTCATGAGCAGTAGTCTCTTAGCAGTAGCATGGTGTAGCCAGTAGGTGTCATAGCAAGGCTTAGTAAAGCCATTTTGTACTTAAAACACCCAAGTTTAGGGAATTTTTTAATGTAAAAGATTGGATTCAATATATATATATATATATATATATGAATATTTTGGCACTTTATGATGTAAATGTTTTTTAATGTTTTTGTAAATTTTTACTTTCTTGCATGTATCTATAATAAATGAGACAGATGCCAATCTAATACATAATTTTCTAATGAGTCAACAACTCTATTAAATTCTCAAGGAATTTGTTCATAAGTAATAAACTCAAATTGGTGTTCCAAGAGTCGTACCCTTAAATAACGATGTAACAAGATTGGATTGCAACTCTGATAATGATTTGTCAATTGTATAATGACTAGCTGAGATTATAACCTGACGACCAAATTGGAGATGTTCTTAGATGATGCTTCAGTGAGAAGTGAAGTTACAGACATAGACTCAACAATATTGTTGGTGGTAGTGCCAAGAAAAACTCCCCTGAAACAAAGTAGTTCTCACTCATGTGTGTAAATGACCCAAGCAGTTGATGCAATGTGTCATATGTGACGACTAGCACCATCTGCGTATCTTATGTATGGTAAGGGTGATGAATAAATTTGCACAACAAGAGACATGTATGAGATAAATACTCAGAAAATGCCAAAAAATCTAGTCACAACAAAAGGAAGCAAAACTTATAAATACATAAAATTACAAAGCACATGCCTAGTGTGATACTAAGCATAATATTTTTTCAGATAGATCCCATTTCGGGGCTCCCCGAGCGGGATTCCTTCACAATCCTGAAGTTCATAGGCACATTTTGAGAGGGCCTTGGTGAGGACATATGGAACGATCCACAATGGTTGAAGCGTTCCTTCCCCCAAGAGGTCGTGTTTTTTGTCTTAGAGTAGAATAAGATCACCCTCTTCGTAAGAATGAGGCTTGACATTTTTTCATATTAGGCTTTGACTCGACACTTGTGGGCTTCAAGGGCCAGTGCAGCATCACAATGAGTCTCTTCCAGCTGATTGAGATGTAGTAAGCACTCTTCTTCGGCAGTGGTGTTGGGTAAGAGTTCAAAAGTGAGTTTCAGTGAAGGAATCTAGCACTCAATAGGTAGTATCACTTCCATGCCATAAGCAAGTTGGAATGGTGTAAAGCCTTTAGTGGTTTTGACTTAAGTTTGGTACGCAAACAATGTAGGATATAACATACGATGCCAGTGGGTTTTGTGGTTTCCTACTAACAGATGGATCATGGTTCTTAGGACATCATTAATGGCTTCCACTTGGCCATTAGCCTGGGGGTAGGAGGAGGAATATTGTTCCTACCTAAAATCGAGAAAATGATGTTAAGTCAGACATCATGTGATTTTGAAAGTGAGAACCATGGTCTCTAATGATCGTGTAGGGCACACTGAAATGACAAATAACCTGATAGAACAGGAATAATGATGTGTTTTCTCCATCATCCTGGAAATTGGGAATCGATTCGGCCCATTTCGTAAAGTAGTCCATAGCGACAATAATGTAATTGTGTCCATCAGATGAAGTAGGGCTACATCTGACCAAATCAATACCCCATTTGGAAAAGGGGTCGATGGAGATAATTGGGTGTAAGGGGGCCAGGGTGCGCCCATTTTCTTTGTAAATATTTGACAAGGCTGACAATTTTGAATTGACTTGATACAATATTTGAAAAAGTTTGGCTAGTACTATCCTGCGCATAGAATTTTATGGGCAGTACCCATGCAAGAAAGATGACTGCCACATGCCCTAGCATGGCATTCATTTAAAACATGTTCTTCCTCTTAATGAGTGTGCCAACATCGAATAAATGTATCAGCGCCATGACGATATAAAGCATCGTTCAACACTAAATAGTGTCGAGCTTGGTGGCAGATGCGACAATGGTGTTTTGGGAAGTTTTAATGTCTATGGATAAATGCTTAAACCCCTAGACTAGTAACAAAGTCTAGAACAATATTTCAAAGCATTCTCTACCTTTTCTATAATCAATAGCTTAACTAAGAGAACCGAGAAACCTACTTGTAGCTTTCACTTGTTCCTTATCTCCCTCAACCGATTTTGTTGCTCCTTTTTGTACTTAAGCTGCTTGAAAAGTCCCTGCACACAGACAAAAACAAAAACCCATCAAAGCATATGACAATGATCTATTGATTAAACATAGCATGGAATCAAGCACATGATAAACATATGAAAGAATCAATGGACAATATAAGCATATGGAAAACGCTTTGAACACTTTATTAGTAAAAGGAAGAGTTACAACCCAATTTTCCTAATTCAACATCACTCCTCCAGTTCAATCCCATCCTCTCCTCATAACAAGCAAGACAATTTGACATCATTACAATACTTGAAATCAACTCAAGTCTCATACTAATAGCACTCCCCATAATTCAATAATTTCCAGCCCAGCCAGCCCCTAATCACTTAGATGAGTGGTCTTTTTATAGGTTATTGAAAGAAGTTATGCCATAAATGGTGATAATGAATGCCCTCCCAAACTTAGAATTTAGTTCCATGGAGGAAGGGATAAAGGGATTGATGTTCCTTTACTCACTTCCTCATCCAAATATGAACCCAAAGAAGTGGATAGCCTTGAGAAACTTCTAGAGGCACCCAATGGATAAGGAATCTTTCAAACCCTCACAAAAATTCTCTCAAATTCACCCAGCGCAAGCCAAAGAGGGACCAAGTGCGTTGCAATGCACATTGACAATGTATTGGCTACACTATCACGCACCCTAATGAAGGCCTACCTGCTCTGATCTTCTTAGATGTAGTTTTTGGATGATTTCAATCATGAAACTTCTTGGGAATCCAGGCATTCTAATGGTTGACTTCTTTAGGGCATGTAACAACTGAATTAGGGTTTGATAGGCCCTAAAGTATTGATCTGTGTTGGGTTGTTATATATTCTTTCGGGGTTAGGACAGGAATTTTGGGCAGAGGCAGTGGAGACAGCATGTTACCTGGTCAACAGATCACCTTCATCAGCGTTGGAGGATAAAACTCCACAAGAGGTATGGACTGGTAAGAAACCCTTTCTTTCACATCTAAGGGTATTTGGATGTGATGCATATGTACATGTTCCAAAGGAGAAACAAACCAAGTTGGATAGTAAATCTGAAAAATGCATCTTTATTGGGTATAAGGATGGTTTGAAGGGTTATAAAGCTTTGGAACCCAGTAACAAGGAAGGTGGTGTATAGTCGAGATGTGGTGTTCAGAGAGGTGAAAGATGTTATTAAACATGAAGTCCAACCAAAGGAACCCGAGAAGATAGAGTTTGAGCTAAAGGAGGAAGAATCATACTCTACAGCAGAGGAGGAATCAGAAGATGAAGAGCCACAATCTCCAGGTGTAAGAAGATCAGTTCGAGAAAGAAGGCAGCCAGAAAGGCATAGTCCATCTGCTTTCTATTCAAATTTTGCTTTATCTATTACTGATGATGATCCTAGAACTGTTAAGGAAGTAGTGGATTCAGAGGATTGAAAACTCTTGAAAGAGGCCATGGTTGATGAAATGGCATCTTTGCACAAAAATGAGGCTTGGGATCTGGTGGAGTTGAAGGCCAGAAGGAAACCCATTGGCAGAAAACCAGTGTTCAAGAAGAAGACAAATGCAGAAGGAAAGGTGGAGAAATACAAAGCTTGGTTGGTAGCAAAAGGTTATTCCCAAGTGCCAGGAATTGATTATCGTGATATTTTTTCTCCGGTTGTCAAGGTAACTTCTATTAGATTATTGTTATCTGTTGTTGTTGTTTTTTATTTTGAGGTAGAACAGATGGATGTGAAGATAGAATTTCTTCACGGGGATCTAGAAGAGGAGATCTACATGAAGCAACCTAAAGGCTTTGCGGTGAAGGGTAAGAAAGAATTGGTATGCAAGTTAAAGAAGTCTCTGTATGGGTTAAAATAGTCACCAAGGATGTGGTATCAGAAATTTGATACATTTATACGGGGACTTAGCTTCACTAGAAGCAAAGCAGATCATTGTGTGTATTTTAAATTAATTGGTGACCGTGTTATTTATTTGGTCTTGTATGTGGATGATATGCTGCTGGTTGGAAATGATAAAGAAATTATGTAGGATTTGAAGACCCAATTGTCCTCCAAATTCAACATGAAAGATCTTGGTGCCGTAAACTATATTTTGAGCATGGAAATTAAAAGAGATCAGGAAAAGAGGAAGCTTTGGTTAAACCAGAGGAAGTATGTCAAGACAATACTACAGAGGTTTAATATGCAGGATAGTAAATCGATGAAGGTTCCTATCCCTGTAGGTGTAAATTTATATGTTGAATAGTGTCCCAAGACATAAGAAGAGGAAGAGGATATGTCCCGTGTTCCATATACAAGTGTAGTTAGTATCCTGATGTATGCAATGGTTTGTACTAGACCAGACATTGCACATGCAGTGGGAGTATTGAGCAGGTTTATGTCAAAACCCGCGAAGGAGCATTGGACAGCAGTGAAGCGGGTTTTCAAGTATTTGCGTGGCACTAATAATTATGGTTTGTGCTACCAAGGAAGACCAGGATTGGATAGAATTTTGGATATCCATGGCTTTGTTGATCCAGACTGGGCTAGAGATTTGGATCATAGAAGATCTACAAGTGGGTATGTGTTTAACCTATTTGAAGGTGCAGTCAGTTGGATGAGTAAGAAACAATCTGTAGTGGCACTATCAACTACAAAGGCAGAATACATGGTAGCCACTCATGTAAGCAAGGAAGCAG
>APFE031403551.1:115939-129424 GCA_000404065.3 Pinus taeda
TTGTGTTCAAGTATGGGGTTAGTACAGGGAGCTATAAGGATAGACTGTGACAACCAAAGTCCAATTTTCTTGGCAAAGGACCCTGCTTATCATTCAAAGATAAAGCACATTGATGTTCAGTATCACTTTGTGAGGGATATGATAGAAGACAAAAAGGTGTTGTTGGTAAAGGTGGACACTTTGAAGAATATTGCATATGCATTAACAAAATATGTGAGCTCTGAGAATTTCTCTTGGTGTAGAGAAACAATGGGTGTTTCGGGGCTAGAAAAATGACTAAGCTCTCGTGTGGCCCCCTATGGAAAGAAAACAACAAGTGGGAGAATGGTTGGTTGTGTTATATTCTTTCCACATAGTTAACAGGGGGTTTGAGGGGTACCCATAACCCCACTTTATGGGGTCCAGGTTAGGTTTGGCGGACCCACCTATGGTTTTGTGCATGATTTTTGCACATGTTTTTTTGGACACGATGGTTTTTTGGTCCATGGTATTGGACGCAATGGTTTTCGGTCCATGGTATTGGATACAATGGTTTTCGGTCCATGGTATTGGATGCTTTCGCATGTATAAATATGTATTATAACATTGAAAGGAACATAATGAAAAATCAAGCTGGTAGTCTCGGTTTTGGGATCTAGTGGGAAAATATCTGTGTATATGTGTTTTATGTGTTATGCTCTCACACTGTTTATTTTTCTGTGTTTTAGAATTCGTATGAAGGTAATTTCTATACAGGGTTAAAACCTACAATCTGTAAGTTGGAATTGATGTGCCCAAATGGATCTGTAATAGTTGCCCCCTAAAGCATGAAGTCGTAAATATGTATGTCGAGTGAAATGCTTTATCATGTGGAGAGGAGGTTTCGAAGCGAAAGGTGACCTGCATCAATTACAATACATATATCATGATAATTTTATTTTTCTCATGAACTTGCTGAGGGAAGGCATACCTATGCTCAGCTTATAAACTTTCATTACATGTACAAATATGGTCATTTATAGATATAGACCCTTAAATGGATGACCATGAATGTAAGGCCATTGTACATTTGATTTAGTACTCTTGAAAATATCGCAGCCCGGATGGATGAAACTAGATCCAGGGTCTTCAATCTCATTCAATATTTCACTCAGGTACAAGTCTAACCATGTGAATAGATGATCTAAAGTCGAACATGGGAAGACATCGTCTGATTACCAACCAATGATGTAAGTTGTTAACAAACTCAAGGAACCATCGATAATGATAATGACCCTCAAGGTACTACAGTACATTTTGCATGGTGTGAATAAATGATTTGATGTCAAACACCATACAAATTCTTTCAGTCGAAGGCTAGTGATGTCAACCTATTGCTAGAAGCGAGAAACCTGCCATTGATATATGCAAGCTTCAAGGTACTGAAGGGGTGTTTCTAAGTCAACTTCTTAGATAATGAGCTGATGTCGACAAGAAGTGACTCATTGAAAGAGGACCTTGATGTATCCCACATCAACGACATGAAACGAGGTAAATTATTTTGGAGATGAGAATTGACTAACAACAAAGGGTTCAGGAATGGAAGTCATGAAAATGAAGGTTTACGGTATTGCAAAAGATGAAGGTTAAACTGAATGACTTCTCTTGAACATGTTGGTGACACTAAGATGAATTGGTAGCATGACCCAAAACAAAGTGATGGATGGTATCATAGACCAATGGTGTGATAACCATCAAGCTGAATGACCCAACCCACATAGTCATGGTGATGAGGTGAAAGTGTCATGTTCAAGAGAGACTTGCTACCATAAAGTGTTTTCACCTTTTTCCAATTTTCCCCAGTCATTACTGACCAGTGCCTCTAATTTTAATCAAGATTGAGGAGGATAACATATGCTTTTTTGTATAATTTCATCCTTCTGGTGAATCCATCACTATTTGATGTTCTAACGAGTCTAGCAAAGGTGAAACTTGGTCTTGTCTAGATGGACAAGTTTGTCACGATTTTATGTTTTTAACGAGTTTAACGATAAAGATAACTTGATCCTTTTCATGTTTAGAGAGATTGAAAAGGGATGAAAATAAAAATCAAAAAATTCTTTCTGGTAAATTAGTCTCTCAAGTCCAAAAAAGTGTAAAATAATACAAGAGAGATATCGTTTCCAATCCTTTAACGAGTTGGAAACAACAAGCACTTGGGAATCTTTTCATGTTTAGAGAGTCTGAAAAGAGATTAAAGACGACTCCATTTTGAGGAATGAGTGGTGTCTAGGATAGCAACTGGTTCCGATGATGTTGGAACTTCTCAAAGCATGTTGAGTTATGTGAAGAGGTTGGCTAATAAGACCACTCATTGCAACTGTTCCTCAAAAAAGGGTGAAACAACCAAGTGAAAGTGCATGATTAGCCAAAGGGATGGTGGTGATGGGATGAAAACAACCAAGGCTCATCTGACAAAAAAGGCTGATAGAATGGAAATCACGAGGGTTAAAAATGGAAATGGGTTCATTTTTATGCAAGCTTGAACCATAGGTAACTACACTTGGATTCAGTTTCATGTTTACACAAGCTCGAAATGAAAAACTATGCTTGGATTCAGTTTCATGTTTACACGAGCTTGAAATGAATAAACTATGCTTGAGATTGGTTTACATGCCCCCATCATGATGAAAGGGAGAGTCCCCTGTAACCAGATGGAAGTCGCTGCGGTGAGGCAAGATGGTTATACAACACCTTTTCAGCGTCATCCAGATAGGGACAAAGGTGAATGGGGTGATTCCCTTCTCATCACCTACAGGGAAACTTAACTTTACTACTAGGTGCATGCCCCCCAAGCTTCATTACCTTCACCTAAGTAGACTACTCATGGCTATCAGGTGGATGGAATGAAGGTTCTTTTACGAGATCAAGTGAAAGACTCGACTGGGATTTTACGAGATCTTATCAAAGACTCGACTTAGAACTTGGGACCTTGTTTCATTTTTGAATGAGCTTGACACAAGACAAGGAACTCTGCTTGGATTCCTTGTTTCATTTTTTAACGATGTTGACACAAGGCCAAGAATTATGCTCATATTACTTCTTTCATTTTTTAACGAGGTTGACACAAGACCATGAACTATCCTCGGATTCCTTGTTTCATTTTTTACCGAGGTTGACACAAGACCAGGAATTATCCTCATATTCTTTATTTCATTTTTTAACAAGGTTGACACAAGACAAGGAACTATCCTCATGGACCTATTTCATTTTTTAATGAGGTTAACATAGTAAAAGAACTATCCTCATACCCTTTGTTTCATTTTTTAACGAGGTTGACACAAGACAAGGAACTATCCTCAAAGACCCTTGTTTCATTTTTTTAATGAGGTTGACACAAGACAACGAACTATCCTCAGACCCTGTTTCATTTTTTAACGAGGTTGACACAGTAAAATAACTATCCTTGAACTCAATCACAACTCATAAGAGATCATGAAGGAGAGATATGGTTGTAATGCCCCCAATACATGATGTACAACATCACTGAATCGATTGTCAGTTGATGTAGGTATGGAACAGGTTGCCACATAATTAACCCATGGCAGGGATGATACCATTGGTACAAAAGGACCACTTAGGGAAGATGGTTGACTAGGAGCCATATTTGGACTGGGAAATGAAAGCTAGTCAATGGTGACAACTCTGCCTCCATGCGGGAAACACATCACTCGAAAGAGTGTGGAAACAATAGCTCCCATGTCATAAACATAGTCACGCCCAAGTAGTAAGTTATAATCTAAAGGGCTTGGGACTACCATCACATTTAGATGAAATATTTTTCCTCCCAAAGTAATGGATAACCGAGGGAGGATCCCTAATGGTTGATTGGTTCCTCTATTAAAAGCCAACAGATTCTGAATATCTGGCACAAGCGGCGGTGAACCAAGAGCTTGCCAAGCAGTTGAGGAAAGGATACTCACAGATGCACCTTCATCAATAATAGTGCCAAATATAATCATATTACAAACTTGTACTATGATCTGGAAAGGCACATAAGGAGGAAGACGAAATCTTGAAAGTCGATTCCAATCAAAGGAAGTGACCAGACTTCTTGGAGAAGGTATCATAGAAATAAGATAATTAACCCCTTGAGTTACGAGAGTAGGAGGATTTTCCTCCTGTCTTGATGGAACATGTGGATTTCCCCCAAGCTCATTTGAGTCTGAAGAAACAAAAATAACTTGAGTGATATCATATTCACTCTCTTCGGGAAAGGTACGATTTACTGAAGGTGAAATCGGGTTAGCTGTTAACTTGACCTGTTGATTTGGGTCAGGTATAGACCCATAGGGTTCACTTTCAGAGAGAGTGGGTTTGACCGACGGTTGATTTGAGTCAGTGAATTCATCAACTAGTGAAGGATTCAAGGAGAGTTCCCTATAACTAGATGGAAGTCGTTTCGGTGAAGCAGGTCAGTTATCCAACACCCTTTTGGCTACGTCTAGATAGGGACAAAGGTGAATGGGATGATTCCCTTCACATAACCTACATGGAAACTTAACTTTTACCTTCTTTTCATGATCTTTACTGCCACTAGTTGATGGTGTGTCACCAACATGATCTCTAGACGTTGATGAAACAAGGTGATGTGAACGAGAAGACCATTCTTCTAATATCTAAGGAATATCATGACAATATCAAAGAAGATGGTCTCCCACACAAATTTTTCATGGATATCGAACTTTGCAAGGCTTAACAAATGGTTTCTCATCAGATTTTGCATTCAAAGCAATGGTTGCTTGGTTGCCCCTCTACTAAATTTGCTTCTTCTCCTTCTTCCCTTTCTTCTTCTTCTTAGCCACCTGGTTACTAGTACCAATATTTTCACCAAGCAAAGAGGAAGAAGGGGACGAAGAAACAACCTAGGAAGAAGGCAAAGGATCAACTTTAGGATCAACTGGAGGTTGATTTTGTCTAGTTGGAGGTGTACTCGATTGCGGAGAAATCACGACATTTTGAACCAAGGAGGTTGAAAACAACCATATTGGCAAGCCAATGGTAAATCTCAGAAGGGACAATGTAGCCATATATGGAGCACCAATATTTCCAAAAGGAGTAAAAGGACTAGGATTCCCATCAATAGGAATTCCTTGATCGGTGGACTCCGGATTTCTCGCCATATGTTTAAACCTAAGATCAACTAAGGAGTGAGCATGGAGGATGTTATCTGCTATCAATTAATTTTATTTTAATCAAATTAACATAACAAAACAAAAGATGGATAATCTAGGCAAAAGGTTAACTAAGCAACTGTGAACTACAGAATACCTCCCGGCAAACCGAGAAGTACAGGCAGGCAATCTCCTCGAATGTTGTGTTCAGTGTATCATAGTTTACAAAGCATCCAACTTGGTTACTTAAGGATGGACGGAAACCTAGAGTTTTCCTCCCATATATACCCGAAGGTACGTGTAGGCCCAATCCGTATAAGCATTGTCTAATGCAAAACCGCATAGTGACAGCATTCCCATATACTTTACGTATTGTAACACCACCCTCTATACCCTAAGGTACATGGACAAGCTACGATATACTCACGTACGTGGAATGAGGTATCACACTCGGAAGCATTGCAGACAAGTTAGTGACAGTTGCTTTGTTTTACGACGTTAGAACACGTCTCTAGCCTAAACATATAAATCTTTTTCGTTAGGTTACAATGCTCCATTAGGTAAATTCAGATAAATTTTAAGTTGATCTTCATTAGAATTTCCCTTTCAAGGTTCACCACGTGATTTATGTTTGCAATTCCTAAAATGCAACTAATTTGATAAGCATTATTTCCATTCAATTTAACAATGAAAATACTTAGCTAGTAGGGATAGAGAAATCAGGTCTTTGACAAAGAGAAAAGAGCACAACAAATGCAATTTCCCTAGCTATTCCTTTCAAGCATTCACAAACTACAATATGAATGATGCAAGTTTTTCTTTTCAAATCCCTTAATGTTATGATGAACAAAAAATAAATATGCACAATCGACCAAAAATCTCTTTTCATAAAAATGATGATTTTGCAACCATTTCTTTTCAAGGAAAGGAAGAATTTACGACACTTTCGATTTCAAAGAAATGAGGAATTACAACACTTTCAACGAAAAGACAGATCATATGCACACACCAATCAATCGATCTTTCATGAATGAAGACTTGACAACAATTCAATTTTCGAAGGAAAAGACCACTTTACGACATTTTCTTTCGACAAAGATCAATCAACTATATTCTAACTTTGAATATAGAGTGATAATGACAAAGAAAATATTAAAGAAACATTAATCTATCCAATCAAAGTGTTTTTGGCAAAGGAGATGAAAAACTATTTTCTCATACATGACATCCATTGACATTCAGCAAGAAAGAAATCAGAATAATTTTGACAAAAACTCAATCCAAAGGTGGGAATTTGACCTAAGGTTGATCAGCGCAAGTTGAAGAGGGGCTAACTGCATTGCATAGCACTGTCTCTCACTAAATCCTGCACTGATTTCAATTATTTCAAGATTGATCAACGCAGGTCAAAGAGGGGCTATCTGCACTGATCAACGTAGGTTAAAGAGGGCCCAACTGCGCTGATTTAAATATTTCAAGCTTAATTAGTGCAGGTCAAAGAAGGCCTAACTGTGCTACCGAGCACTATCTCTAAGGCTAGCCTGCGCTGATTCCTGTGAGGCCACTCAAGAGTCATCTAACCTCAAATTTTGACCAAAATTCAATGCAAAAGGCTGAATTACAACAAGTAAAGTATGTCAAGGTTTCTAAGGAGGTGGATAAGCTACTAGGAAAGCTGATCGCTCCCCAACAGAGTCGCCAATTTGTTTTGGGAATTTTTAGTGTCTACAGGTAAATGCTTAAACCCCTAGACTAGTAGCTAAGTCTAAAACAACAATTCAAAGCATTCTCTACCTTTTCTATAATCAATAGATTAAATAAGAGAACAGAGAAACCTACATGTAGATTTCGCTTGTTCCTTATCTCCCTTGACCGATTCTATCACTCCTTTCCATACTTAAGCCACTTGAAAAGTACCTACACATAGACAGAAACAAAAACCCATCAAAGCATATGATATTGATCTATTGATTAAACATAGCATGGAATCAATACATGATAAACATATGAAAGCATCAATGGACAATGCAGGCATATGGAAAAAGCTTTGAACACTTTATTAGTAAAAGGAAGAGACACAACACAATTTTCTTGATTCAGCATCACTCCTCCAGTTCAATCCCATCCTCTCCTCATAACAAGCAAGACATTTTGACATCATTACAATACTTGAAATCAACTCAAGTCTCATACTAACAGCATCTCCCTATAATTCAATAATTTCCAGCCTAGCTAGCCCCTAATCACTTAGATGAGTGGTATTTTGATAGGTGACTAAAGGAAGTTATCCCATAAATGGTGATAATGAATGCCCTCCCAAACTTAGAATTTAGTTCCATGGAGGAAGGGATAAATGGATTGATGTTCCTTTACTCCCTTCCTCATCCAAATACGAACCCAAAGGAGTGGATAGCCTTGAGAAACTTCTAGAGGCACCCAATGGATAAGGAATATTTCAAACCCTCGTGGAAATTTGCTCAAATTCACCCAGCACGGGCCAAAGAGGGACCAAGTGCACTGCAATGCACACTGACAGTCTATTGGTTGCACTGTAGTGCACCCTAATGAAGGCCTACCTGCGCTGATCTTCTTAGAGGCAGTTTCAGGATGATTTCAATAATGGAACTTCTTGGGAAGCTAGGCATTCTAATGGTTGACTTCTTTAGGACATGTAACAACTGAATTAGGGTTTGATATGCCCTAAAATATTGATCTATAAGTTGGAATTGATGTGCCCAAACGGATCTGTAACAAACGGTCACCTGATGATATTTCAGGGAAAAATTGTTGCGCTTGAAGGTAGACCATAGTGTCACCATACCAAGGGTTAGTTGAGTCAATCAAATAGACAGATTCATCCAGAAGAGGATCATGGGCTATCTCATTTGGATCGACAATTGAAAGATCTAACAATAGTCTTGTGAAGACTAAGGATTTTTTCACCTTGGCAGAGGTGAAAACCAAATCCAATTGTTGGAGGACAACAATCAATTAGGAATATTTTCCTCCGATGAATTGATGAGACAAAATGTGTCTCATGGGATTCTCCAAAGAAATGATAGTAGTCTATCGCAGCAGTATATAGTGTCAAAAGCGATTAACAGCAAAGACAACTGCCAAGGACAGCTTTTCCACATGTGAATATCGGAGTTCAGGCCCAGCTAGTCCTTTTGAGAGATAATAGATCACATGCTCACTAAGATCGAGATAATAGATCACATGCTCACTAATATCATCATGAGTTTGAACCAACACCATACCAATAGAGGATAATGAGGCTTCCAAGTATAGGAGAAATTTGTATGAATAGTTGGGAGCACTAAGTAGTGGGGCAGATATAAGTGCCTATTTCAAAGCATCAAAGGATCGTTGGGTTTGATCATCCCACAAGTATAGTACTCCCTTCTTCAATAAGAACATAAATCCTTTCGTCAGCTAGGCATAGTTTACGATGAATCCTCATAAGGATTTTTCTTTCCCCTGCAAAATTTGGAGTTGTAACATGGATTGTGGCACAAGTAATTGAGTAATTTCCTTTACCTTACCAAGATCAACCCTAATCTTGTGTTTGGAGACAATGAAACCAAGTATGCATCCAGACTCGAAAAAGAAAATGAAATTGTGTGGATTCAAATGTATGTTATAGAACTTTCACCTAAGAATATTTGCTTGAACATGAACTAGGTGTTGGGCTCGCTTCTTGGAATGGGTTGGAAGGTCGTCCAAGTAATCTTGAACAATGTGTTTGATATCATGGAATACATAGTCCATGGACTGTTGAAATGTTGCTCCAACATTCTTTAGACCAAATGGGAGTTTTCTATATGAAAATATTCCCCAAGAGAAAATGAAGCTAGTTTTGTGTTGGTCTGCTGGTTTTATTACGATATGGTTATAGCCTGAGAAAGCATCCATAAATGAGAAGGATTCGCAACCGTCCAATCGATGATTATTTGTTCGATGAACGATGTTGGATAATTATATTTTGGGCACACAATGTTCAAATCCTGGTAGTTGACACAGACCTAAATGGTACCCTATTTGTTATCTACAGGAACTAGATTAGAAACCCATTCCGCTAAAGGAATGGGGTAAACAAAACCAGCACGTAATAATTTTTCCACCTCAGTCTTGATGGTTGCAGTTTTGAGGGGGGGAACTAGTCAGATTCTTTGGTGGACAGGCCTGGCATTCTCATAAACCTTGATATCATGCTCAATGATACATGGATCTATGTCAGGCATTTCCTCATAATACCAAGTGAATACATCACAAAATTCCTTGAAAAGGCAGGTGAAGCTTGCAATTTCCTCAGGATTGCAATTAGCTCCAATCTGTATATTTTCCATGATGTCTGTCTTAACTGAGATATCAATGAGAGTTGTCGTTGAAATATTTCCTATGTTCCCTTCCGAATCCAAAGTTTGGACGGTTGTATAACTCGAGGGAGAGATCTTAGGTGTTTCAAAGGACGGGATTTAAATATGGGTCGCATCTGAATCAGATATCGAATAGAGATGGTGAGAGTTTTCCCAAGGTCGCTCCTCTAAACACATGATCTCTTGAATAGCTTCGTCCAAAGGTAGGACTTGATTGAGGACATCATTAGAGGGAGAAGTTGTGGGAGAGGAGGTAGTAATGTTAGCCTTAGCCAAAGTAACAAGAGAATTGGATGCAAATTGAAGGGCTTGATAGACCAATTCAACTGGTGATAGCTATATTTTTTCTCCATAAGAGTCAATGCCTGAAGGGGTTGGGAGGATCCAAGGATTGGTTGGGTCATGAGGAATAGTGGAGATCATAGAAATTGTCTACAGAACCATGGCCTATGGGAGAGGAAAACAACCCATCAAGGAAGAACCCTTCAAAACACTGATATCGATACTAACATAAGAGTTAGGTGTGCCACCCACTAATGGTATAGTGTTGCTAGGCAATGGGGAGTAATTTGGGGTGCAAAAGGACGGCTAGTCCACCGTGACTATTCTTCCATCCAATAGAAATAGGATGATGTGAAAAATATTAGACACGATGGCAGTCATGGCATAAGTCCAATTGCGACCCAAAATCATATTATAGTCGTGTTTTCGATCCATGAATTGAATGTCCACCATTACCATTTTCCCACTCAAATTCATGGGGTAGATAGCAAGGTAACCTTTTGGGATAAATGTATGGTCATTTAAAGATTTAAGGGAATTTGATGGTGGATAAAGGGTTGGAGAACCCAAGGCAAGCCAACATGAAGTAGACATGACACAGGTCAAAGCGCCTTTGTCAATGATGGTTCTATGTACCCCTCACCCTTTCGAAAAAAATTGCACCTGAAATGCAAGATGGTGGGAAAGGGGAGATTTACATTTCTTGATGTCCAATTTTGCTAGCATGGAATCTTGAGGCTCATCCGCACCAATAGCCGAAAGTAGAGCTTTCTTTTGTGTTGGAAAAGTTTGCAATACTTCGAGTGCAGACATAGCTAACTGTGTTTGCACCAAATCTTCTACAATATTGTAGTTTTGGGCAGCATGTGCAGATGTATTATGTGTTGTGCGACGAAGTGCCACTTTTGGGGGGTGAATTACAATATCAGCAACCAGCCTTTTGATATGAAGATCATTGGGTGGCAGTGGATTTGAACTTGAGGTAGCATCATGAGCGTTAGTGACTGGAGCTCCATAAGTTTTGGCTCATGTTTGAAGATAAACCGTTTCAAAAGTGTAAATGATCGATGTTCCTTCACCAGCTGAAGGATGATGTGAACCGTCATTTCCCCCTTCCAAGGGTTGAGGTGGGTTCGCAATAAGATGCTTTTGCTGTTGAGCAGGGAAAAGACTATGTAGCATCGTGGGGGTCCGTCCAGTGTCCTTTTGAGCAAGAAGATCTGTGTATTCTTGGTTGTGCAAAAATTGATGTCTCATATGGTCTTCTGCACAAATTTTGTAAGGGAACTTGACAGCATTATACTTTCCACTTTCAGGTGGCGCAACAACTTTTTGCTTTGGGTTGGATTTCTTGGTTGGTTACTCTTCAGAAGGAGCAATCTTTTTCTTATTCTTCTTATTCTTACCACTGTGTTTTTGTATACACTGCATGGATTTTATCATAGCAGTAGGAAGAGTTGTCGATTGGGTAGCAGGATCAATAGACAACTAGGCAATGTGTCCACTAAGATGTTTTACAGCAAACCCAGAGGTATCATTGATATTACTATCAACATGTGTGATGGGTTGCTGAGAGCGGGAGAATTGGAAGTTCTGGGGGCATTGGGGATTACATTTTATAATGTGCTAGACTACGAATAAATCAAATCTAAGTGTTGGGCATAATGAATGGATTGGTCTTCAATGACCGCATCACCTAAGGCAATTTCCTTGGCAATTTGGGGAAGAAGAGATTTACATAACCATTATACTAATAGATAATCTGGAATGGATCTTTGACTAGCCTCCACCTACATATCAATTCATGAATGTGATTGGAGATGTGAGTGGAGGTGTCTTGGCATAAAGTAGTAAGGAGTTTCATCTAGGTTTCGTAGCGGATGGGTAACTGAAGTGCTTTAAAAATCCATCGCCAAGGCACCAAAGGTATTAACTGATGCACGTGGTAACTCAATGTACCATTTGGTGGCATTACCAGAAAGGGTGTGGGGGAAGTGAAGGAGATAGATACTGTCATCCACCATGGAGTTTGATATGCACCATAGATGATAGGTGGTGACATGTGTACTTTGATCATCCCCTTATTTTCCTTCAAACTTTGGGATGTCAAAAGGAATTTTGTGCAGGATTGGAGGCCAATGTAAGTTATGGTAGATGGGTTCATTGGTCATTTTTCTACAAAACAAGGATGTCGAGTGTTGCCAAAAGAGGAAAAGTTTTTGGTGCCCCCGATTTTGACCAGGGTGATGACAAATGGCTTGAGGGTCCTTGTGGTCTACCCATCATATTGCTCCCAGCATTATAAATAGGATTTTTTGAATAATAGTTCCCTTGAGGAATAGTCATATATTGTGGTTGTCCATATGGGTTGTTAGGTTGGAGGATATAAGCTTGATTTACCCCAAGAGAATAAGTGGCCCCTAGACTCAATTGAGGTTGAGAATGGGGTGCCCAAATGGATTGAGCAAGACCAGGTTGAGGGATCTTGCCAGCCACGTAGTTGGCCATCGGCATTTGACTAACATATGAAGGATTGATGTCAATGAATGATTGTCCAGTTTGTACTATAAACAAGGGGTGAACTATAATGGCCCATGTTGTTATGTGCATGTTGGGAACGATGCCCCCTAACGTTTTAACCTGGGTTTTTGTACTAAACATGTTGGGTGTGGACCCTGATTATCTTTTATATTCAAAAGTCTCAGTCGGATGTATACCCCAGGAAGACTGTACACCCATCCACGCGGGGGTGCGGGGGGGCCGATTCCCCCCCAGCTGGGGGGTTTGGGGACCAACGATCCCCCGAAAGGGGTTCGGGGGTAGTGCCCCCAAAGCTAAAAATAGATGTAAAATTGCCTTATTAAATTCTAGTAATTTCTAGTCAATCTAGACCGTTCATTAGGCGGATGATCTGACGGTAGAAGCTATGTTTAATTTAGGGTATTTTGCCCTAGAAGGAAACCCCTCACTATATATGAGGGAATTGTATTGCGTCTAGGTATATCTGTATTATGAGTGAGGAAGAGAGAGGAGATTGAGAGTGAAGAGGGTGTTAAAGCAGATCTGTTGTAGGTTCTATCTCTTCAGTTTGTTGGATAATATAATAAAAGAAGGATTGGATGTTTCTTCGTGGACGTAGCCCAAACTGGGTGAGCCACATATATCTATGTCTCTCTTGTTTTATGTGTTTTCTGTTTTTATATTTCGGCAATATTTTATGTATTCCATTACTCGTATATATAATTTTCTAACAACTGGTATCAGAGCCGAAGGTCTATTTGGTTGATAAACTTGCAGGAGAGAAGGGTTCCTGGTTTGAGTGGGAGCAATGGCAGAAGATGGTAAGTTTAGGGTAGAAAAATTCAACAGCCAAAACTACCAGCTTTGGAAGATGCAGATGGAAGATTATCTATATCAGAGAGATTTGTACCTACCATTGAGTGGAAAGACAAAGAAGCCGGCGAGTATGATAGACACAAAATGGGATATTATCAACAGAAAGGCACTTGGAACAATACGATTGTGCCTAGCGGCGTCGGTAGTGTCTAATATTTCAAAGGAAACTAAAACAGAGGGTTTAATGTCGGCATTGGCCAAACTATATGAAAAACCCTCGGCCTCAAATAAGGTATTTCTTATGAAGTGTTTATTTAATATGAAGATGTCAGAAGGTGGATCTGTTGCAGACCATT
>APFE031403551.1:130075-140623 GCA_000404065.3 Pinus taeda
CAAACAAGGGCAGTTGGGAGGTGAAGGTTGTGTAACTACTTTCATAGATAAAACCTGGAAGGTCACTAAAGGATCCCTGGTAATAGTGAAAGGAGAAAAGGTTGGTACATTGTACTTATGCAATGGTATTTCTAATTCTGTTAATGCTTTAACCTCTACAGGAGAAGATACGGCATTGTGGCATCACAGGCTCGGGCACATGAGTGACAAGGGGATGCAGATTCTTCACTCAAGAAATTTGTTGCTAGGTTTGAAGCATGTTGATTTAAAATTCTGTGAAAATTGTGTTTATTGGAAAACAGAAGAGAGTCAGATTCCTTAGAGTTGGGAAAGAAAAGAAGAGCGAAAAAATAGAGCTTATGCATAGAGATGTATGGGGACCTGCTCAGGTATCATCTCTTGGTGGCTCTTGTTATTATGTTACTTTTATTGATGATGCAACCAGAAAAACTTGGATTTATTGTATTCGAAATAAATCTGATGTATTTGATACTTTCAAGAAATGGAAAGCTTTGGTTGAAAATGAGACAGGAAAAAGATTGAAGTGCCTCAGATCAGATAATGGAGGTGAATATTGCAGTAAATAGTTTGATAGGTATTGCTCAAAGAATGGAATTCATAAACAGAAGACAGTTCCAGGAACTCCACAATAAAATGCATGTCAGAAAGGATGAACAGGACAATCATGGAGCGTGCAAGGTGCATGAGATTGCATGCAGGATTGCCTTTACAATTTTAGGCAGATGTTATAAATATTGTTGTTTATCTAATAAACAAAGGACCTTCAAGTTCCTTGGATGGTGGTATTCCAGAGGAGGCATGGACAAGTAAAAAGGTAAACTACTCTTTTTGAAATACTTTTGTTTGTGAATCCTTTTTCCACATTAACAATGAAAATAGAACAAAACTTGAGGCAAAATCAAAGAAATATAAAGCACTTCGCTGAGCCGGACACGACTGGAGAACCTCTAAAGCGGACATGGCTCACGGAATTTGGGCCAGATCCTCCACAATGGAATAATTCTGGGCAGCCCTAGCGTTAGGATTGATAGTCGCGCGTTTAGCGAAACCTTTTGGTATCCGTGGTATAATCTCAACAGGGGGTCGCTCAATATGAAGGTCAGTATTTATGGGAGCAGTTTTATCCTTGGAAGTTTTGGCTTCACCGTAATCACGTGACCGAGTAGCCACATGTACATTAGAACCCATCATGAAAACGTTCGATGATTTTTCCCCTTCCTGGCTACCCCTGAGGAGGTACCAAGATTTGAACTCACGCCAGTAAGCAATTGTTGCCCTTGGGGAAAAGGGTTGGTTAAAACAGCTTGAGAACTAGAAGCCCCTTTCTTCCCTCACAAGCTTTGAGAGTCCTGAATCTTCGGTCAGAGATGAGTTAAATGGTCTCCACTACACAACTTGCATGGAAACTTGACTTTCTTTTTTGACTCATTTCTACCCCCACCAGCATTATTGTCGGATTTATTTGTGTCAGCCTTCCCATCCTGATTCTTTTTCTTACCTCATCCTTTCTTTTTCCCATTGGAGTTTTGATTTCCTTTGGGGTTATTAGATTGGATGGAATTAATCAAAGAGGGTTGGGAAGACGAAGTAGTAGATGATGTGACTTGGTTGTTTGAAGCAGTTTGCAATGACAACTACTGCAATTGGCTCAAAAAGTTCACCGCATTCGTGTCTACCGATCCAACAATACCATCCCATGGGGACCTGGCTTCGACTTAGCTATGTCAACCTTTGACCTAGGAGCATTTGGCAAGTATTTTTGTAGGATCCCAGATTGAGAGTAGATCAATTGTAGTTTCTGGGCCCTAAAAATGGCTTGCTCCTCAGAGTAAACTTCGAACATCGAGACATCCTTAGAGATCTTAAGTTGTAAAGATTTCAAAAACCATTCAAGACGGTACTCCGGAGGGATTTCGGCTTTTATGAGCCTCTTTCTCCCTCTCCATTCCTGAATATGGTCAGAAATGTGAGTTGTAGTGTCCTGACGAAAATTGGCCAGAAGTTCAGTTATGGCGTCATAACAGACAGGCAACTGGAAATGATTTAAGAAAATATTCGCTACGTCGGAAAAAGATGTAAAGCTTCCCCCTGGAAACTCTATATACCATTTGGTTGAATTACCAGTCAAGGTGTGCTGAAAAAGTCTCAACCTAACTGAATCATCAAGAAGGGAGTTTGACAAGCACCACAAATGGAATATGGTCACATGGTCGCCCGGGTCCTCACCGCTCTTCCCTTCAAATTTTGGAATGTCTGAAGGAATTTTGGTTGGGACCAGAGGCTAGGTCGGATTATATTTGATTGGATCGTTAGTTAACTTTGTGAGGTCTGGCAAGTTCAAAGTTGCCAGAAATGGAAGCCTAGGAGGACCTTGGGGGTTCCACCCAGACTAAGCAGAACTCCCAAAGTTCTGAAAAGATGGGCCTGGATTTTGGAAGGCACTAGTCTGCTCGAAGTAACCTATAGAACCAGTTGAACCAAAAGGCATGCCTTGTGATCCAGCATAACTCAGAGTTTGACCAACTTTGGCCGCAAAACCTCCATAACTGGTGAAGCTTCCTCCTAAAGGATTATAAGGAGCATACAGCCCCTGATAAAGATCCCAAGTAGAAGCTATGGGAGGAATACTTCGGAATGAACTAACCATGGAGTACAGCCTATCCCCTTGTTGGCTGAGAAACGAATTCTTAGTTCCCATACTACTAATCGCGAGGTTAGCCCAACCTTGAAAAGGATTGCTACCTTGTCCTAAAGAAGAGAAAGGCATAGATCCAATTGTCAAGTTGGAATGTGGTATATGACCACTTCCAAAAGGAAAACCCTAGAATGAATCTGATCCACCCATCATGGATGTGGCGGCACTAAAAGTAACTGACAGAATATCTTGTGAATGCGGCACTAAAAGTAACTGACAGAATATCTTGTGAATGGGTGCCAAATGGGAAAATTCCAGAACTAAAAGCATTGGTTTGGGAGTTTCCACTCGTAGAAGGAATGGAGGTAGTCCCAACTAAAGACGTGCTAGCGAAAGACCCGAACAAAGAAGCGGAGGAGATGGAAATAGTTCCTCCCCCTTGTACAGATATTGGAGTCTACACAGTCATAGCACTTGTAGAAGCCATGCTTTCAGTAGTGGTCATCGATGGTAAGTGTGTTATGTGACCTGGACTTGATGGTCGATGCGTTGGATACCCAACGTATTGTAACACTTCCGGATGACTAGGAGGTAGGGGAGAATTCAAACCTGCTAACGACTCTCAGAGTTCTTCTACCTCTACATTATCTTGCATCCGAAAATGAACTCGAGAAAGTACAGGAGTACTTCTCTCTTGTCTTGTGGAAGTACCAGGTCTATCCTGAGCACTAATGCCCCCGAGGGGAGGATCAATCCCCGATGCGTCAGCTGCCGCAGGATGAAACCCACCGGCATTATTACCTCTGTGCCTTCTAGGTGAAGGCTCTGTACTCGGTGGTGAAAGACCACGAAGTCTTCGAGACCGTCTAGGCGATCGGTCAGCCACTTTTGTTAAGATCTAACTAAAGACTCAAAAAATTGAAAGCTAGGCCAACTAGGATCATAGAGCACACACTATAAAGTCCCTAAAGATATCAGCCAGTCAAACAACTTCCAAGTATTTCCACTCTGGGTGATTAGGATCAGACACCAAATACGAGAAAGTGAAGTAAGGGGCCTTCTGAAGATAGTCTGGGATAATGACGGCCCAGTACTATCAGCGAAGGTAACATAGGAAGTTACGTTGACCTCCTAACAACAGCCTGTGCCGGTGCAAGCCCCCAAGCTTCGCAAGGGTTCCCTCCAGTAGTACCGTTGAGAGTGATACAACGTCGACCTCAGGTGCCACGGGATTCCCCTCCGCAACCACCTATGTAGATCCCTAGGAGTAGCAACTAAGGTTACCAAATCGTATCAAAAGCCAGGCGGAACAGTCGTGAGGTAAGTTCGGACAAGTAGGAGAGGGGGTATCTCTCTTCCCTATCTTTACAGACCCTCATGCTTAACTCCCAGATTCGGAGCTTTCCTGGTCTTCCTAACGCTATTGGATTTTCACTCACTATTTAGACTCCTATGTTTGACAGTTTAAAATGGCCTTGGAGAATTAACTCTCCACACACCTAATCCAAGGCCCTAAAATATCCTAAAACTTGTTGATGTATCTAAAAAATATAAATTTCTAGTATATTTTAAATTAGCGCTTGATTTTAATGGGCTGCTATTTAAGTCAAGGGATGATGGAAGTGAAATTGGTGGTGTTATGACGCAAAAGAAATTAATAAAACCAAACTACATGCACATGCACTTGTTTTTCATTTTTCGATGAAGAGCAATTTCTACAGGGTTGAGAGGAACTTCAAATAAAAGTACAACTTTTTTTCTTTTCTTTTCAAACTTCACACTCACAAAAGCTAACAAAACTATAAATGCCTAGAAATATGCACAAGCTAATCCTAATGCAATAAATACATGCCAATGCAAGATTCAAAAACTACTCTTAAACCAAAACATGAAAGTTGCTTGTTTATCGATTTTAGATTTGCCACTTAAATGTTTAGATGGAATATAAGTTTTTGTTTCTTATTTCATCTAAGCACTAAAAGCAAGATGAAGACAAACAAATAGGCACTTTCACTCAACAAAAAGGAAAACTCAATCAAAACAAAGTTCAAGAAAGCAAAATAAAGTTTCAAGAAATTTCCTTCAAAAGCAACTCAAAAACGACTTTTCGAACATGCTCTAACAAGACTGAAACTTGATGACCGAAAAATAGGCAATGAAGCACTTTGCGAGCTTACGACACAAAACAAGTGGGAACTCAACAAAACAAAGGTGCTTTGAAATGCTTTTAACAATCAACAAGCAGTAATGAGCTTGGCAAAGGAAACCAAAAGATTGAAAAGACAACATTCAATAAAGCGTAAACAAACGACTTTCAAGAAGCAAGAAAAGCAGATGGTCATAAAACTAGTTCAACCATGCAAACCAAAAAGTCATTAAAACAAAACTCAACACAAAGATTGAACTCAATCTTTTTGCCCTGAATACACATAACAGCCAAGATTCCTTACATGAAACCTTGTGTGCTTAAGCAAAAATAAATGATGTTTGTAAGAAAACGAACAAGACCATCCTTTTCACAATCAGAGAGAGATCGAAACAAGACACTTGCTATAAAAACTAAAGACTGTGACAGAACAGTAATTGTTCCAAACTGAATCAGACTAGCATACAATCTTCCAGAAACAAAAAGATTTCAAAAATCTTGAAAATTAAAGATATACGTGACTGTGTTTGCACACAGATGCATGTATACGCAACAAGACTTAAGGAAACTTGCATATACGCAGGTTCACTTAAGGAAAGATGTGTATATACGGCTCTGTAAATAGAGAAACTAGCGTATAAAAAAGCTTCCAAGAAAAACAAAAAAAAATTATGGAAAAAATTGATCAAAGCTCTCAATTCAGGCACTGACTACACAGTAACAGAAGATAAACAGATAGCTGGGCCCTGATTGGCTTGAATACACCCAAACTAGGAACAACAATAGTGTTGTCCCCAGTGGAGTCGCCAATTTTTTTGTGGGATAAACTCCCCTAGGGTCTTGGGTGAATACCCTAGCAGACGGAAGGTTATCTATGCAAATAAACACACATTCCAGGGAATCATAATGCTACTATAAGCAAGCTCTATGATAGGGGCGCACCTGAGGTCCTACGTTTGAGAAGAGCCTCCAAGGGTCCAAACCCTTCTTTGAGTTCCTTTGCTCCTTTGACCTGCAAAACCAACAATTCAAGAGAGTGTAGCAGTATATGGACTAAACGTCATAAAAAAACCAACTTCATATTATAAGGAAAGGTAGTTAGTTATGCAATTAAACAACCGATCACATATGAATCATAACATGAAGAAGATCTATATCAGGAACAAAGACATGTGTTTCTTTTATTATATACAAATAAAGTACAGAAAAGGAACAATTTCACTGGAGTCGTCCTTTCGCAGGCTCCAAGCGGAACCATCTCCCAGATTCGTCCAGTCTCAAGCCTATAACAAACTCCTTCCATGACTTACTCCATGATCTCTCAAGTAGTATGAAATCATCAACACACACAAGGAAACAAGGGTTTCCTATAGAATGGGGGAAGTACAAGAGGCACAAGGATCTTTAGACCTGGTCAGGGAAATCTCAGCATAATAATATTTCTCTCTCTTCTCTCCTCCCCTTGGCCTTCCCATAGAAGCCTTTTTATACTTCTCCCAAACTAGTTTTTTAGTTGGGAATTCGTTGGGAACAGTTGGGCCACGGGCACTAACAGGTGATCAACAGGTAAAACCCGTGATCTCCGCCCAAAATTAAGGAGATTTTTATTTTTTAAGTGTTTTTATACATATACGCGGGTTGGGTATGCACAGAGCCGCATATACACACGTTTAGCTCAGGGCAATGTCGCGTATAGGGAAAAAACACTGCTTTTTTAGATTTGGGACCAGATCTGGCAAGAGGGGTTGCCCTAGGCCATGAGTGGAGCTTCACAAACCTCAAGAGTGAGATTTGGAGCTATAACAGATATGATGTTAATGATTTTGGTTATCGCTTATATGATTATGAAAATCACAAAATCATTAGGAGCATAGATGTAATATTCAATGAAAAGGTCTTGTATAAGAATTAGTTGCAGGAAAAGAAACAAGAAAAAGAAAATAGACAATACACAATGCTTGATGATATCACGGGAAAAGTGATGGTGCCTGAAAATCATAATGATCAACAGCTAGAACAACAACCACAATAGCAACAAGCACCTCAAACACCTGAAAGTGGCATTAGAAGATCTACCAGGATAAGTAGACCCCCTGAACGATACTCTCCTTCATTATATTATGTATTGTTGACTGATTCTAGTGAACCGAAATGTTATGAAGAAGCGGTGCAGGTAGAAACCAGGAATAAGTGGGAGCAAGCCATGAAAGAATAGATGGACTCCTTAGCACATAACCAGACTTGGGATTTAGTCAGGTTGCCTACAAGTAAAATAGCATTGTAGAATAAATGGGTTTACAAGTTGAAGGAAGAAGATGAAGGTAGAAAAAGGTATAAAGCTAGACTTGTGGTGAAAGGGTTTGCACAAAAAAAGGGTATAGACTTTGATGAGATATTTTCTTCTATTGTGAAAATGACTTCAATCATAACTATTCTAAGTCTAGTAGCTACTGAAGATTTACATCTTGAACAGTTAGATGTAAAGACAGCCTTTCTCCATGGGGATTTGGAGGAAGAGATATATATGCAGCAGTCACAAGGATATGAGGTAAAAGGGAAGGAGAAACTAGTGTGCAGGTTGAAGAAGATCTTGTATGGCTTAAAACAGGCTCCAAGGCAGTGGTATCTAAAATTTGATAGGTTTATGTCTAAACAAGGTTATACTAGATGTTGTGGAGGTAAATCCCCTTTGCGGACAGAGGCGGTCCCTACTAGCCCAGATTGGGTCTAGCAACAATCATACAACGCTACCATGCAAGTTCCTAATTGCAAATTAAATACCAATGATGAGGGCCTACCTGGATTCCAATGCTAGTGCTTGTAGAAGAGTTGACACTCCAATTCCTTTGCTCCGACAGATCACGATCCCCACGATCTCCGTGAATGGAAACCTGCACATACAAAGAACGACACAAACACAAGCATAAAATCCAATAGATGCAACTATATATCAGTCAGAAAGGATATAACTCATCATTATTACAAAGAACAATAAGAGTGAAACCATAATAATAGTCGTCTATTATTGATAAACAAAGAAGAATACAACCATAGTTCTGATGTCAAATCCTCCTTTGGCTGGGTGATCAGCAACACATGTCTTGCAAAGCTTGTTGGGAATGGGAACAAGCCTCTCTCTCCTTGGTTATTAGACAAGAATCTCCTTACTTAGATTTGGCCTTATGGGAATGAAGAAGGCTTCTTGCAGCATGAACTTGACAATTCTCAATCTTTGGAACTAGCTTGCCTAAGGAAAATGGACAAGACTTTATAGATAGAGAGGAGGAAGTTGGGATCATCCACAATATTCATGGGATTGGCTTTATCACTAAGAAGCTTCCATGAGAGGTGGAAAACCACTTCCCCTCTGTGGAGATCTGAAGCCAAACCACCCAACTCAAGATAGATTCAATCCAGGAGTTGGTTAGGATGAATCTTCGACTGTTGGTTTGTTAAAAAACATCACCCATTTTGGCTGGCGTGAGTGCAACTCTGTGACAGAGCGCCAACTGGCACGCCCTCTTTGGAGGATTTCCCCCATTGGCGTGAGTGATGCACAGTGAAACCGCGCCAATGGAAAAAGGGCTATTTTAATGGGTTGTTTGCAGGAGATGTCTTCAGGGCAAATGAAGTTCATACTCAGGGGAATACAATGCAAGTGTTTGCAAGTCATGTCACTTCTCTCAGGTCCCGGAATGAGTCCTCCAAGGTGCGGGAGAAGGGGTAACAGGGATGGTGACAAATTGTTGTGTAACAGATGCCCCCTAAAGCATGAGGCCCGAGAGAGAGAGAGAGAGGGGTGAAATGCTTTACAAGAACATGGCCAACCGAAAACACTGCCGCCGGAGAACCTGCGTGGAGAAGTACAACTGATATCTCAAGTACATGACATATGTGGTATGGTCGCGGCCATCCATAGCAGAGTACATAAGAATCTAGATCCAAGGTATGGACGCAGCCATCCAGTGAGGATCCATAAATAGACTCAGGCATGGTCAAATCCATCCAGTGAATGAGTCATGTAATAATCATAATAATCCACAAAATCGCAACCTAGATCCCAATAGACAAAATCCAGGGTCTTGCGCTCCATCTCGACCCGAACAAAGTACAAGTTCAAGCATGCGAATGTAGGAGTCGAAGTCAAACATGCAGGAACATCGTCTGATTACCAGCCAATGATGAAAATTGTTAACAGACGCGAGAGGTACCACCAATAATGACAATGGTCCTCAAGGTACTATAGGTACTGTTGTCGCGCAGATTGACACGACAACGCTCAGACCGGGGGCTGTCACTCTAATCCCCGATCCCTCCATTTAAGCCTATCTCCCGTGGCTAAGGGGGGTAGACCCTGTGAGATGATGAAGACCAACTGTCGACCAATTGGTTGGGAGACACGAGACACGATAAGATAAGCACTAGATGAATTCGATTAATTTAGCAGACCAGTGCCTTGAGAAATTGTTACTGAAATGATTACTTGTTAAATGATATAGAAAAATAAACCGTGACCAGCAATCATTTGTCATCAGCTAAATCACAGGACCTGTTAGTGTCAGTCTTTGCAGCCTTCCTCCAGTGATCAAATGTGCTCTTACAAAGTGATTTTGAAGTGTCAAGGTCAAATTTTGTCATTTCAGTGAGTCTTCAAGCAAAATTTGGTCACTAGGCATTAGGTCTAGGGTTTGCTTTCACTCCTTCTAAAGTTGTCCAAATGGCGGTCTATGTCATCATTTAGCTGAGTCTATCATCATTCATAGGGTTGTCATTATCATGTCAGTGCCTAATGAGTCATTTTACGTCTTGTTCATGCTTCAGTTGTGCCTTGGCAAGTTCATTTCCCTCTCCTAGGGTTATGAAGCCAATTTCTCTCGGATGGTCAAATCAATGGCAAAACTTGTTTCCTGATGTTCATACACCTTCCCCTATCCTTAAAGTACCATATCATACACTTCCCAACACTCAGATTCCCCAAAATCCTCATTTTTGCACAAACCCTAGTTTCTAGCTACAACCTGGCAATTTTCTAGGTTTGGCCTGTGATTTGCCCTTTTGGACCCCTTCCCCTCACTCAATCTCTGAGATTCCACTTTCCCCTGCTTCCTAACATCCCTCCCCACTCCCAAAAATTTCCCCAAGAATTTAGAAGGCCCCTATCCCCTTCATTTCGCTTCATTTCGACCAAATTCCTTGTTTCACACATCAGGGCAAGTTTCACTCAAATGAGGTTTCAGAGCAGTCAGAGATGAATTTTGGAAAACTGAGAGAGTTTTTTGTCCACAACATGCCAAAGAAGAAAAAAACCTCATTCACTTTTTGCACAGGTGTCATGATTTGAGAAAAATGTCAAGAATACGGTTGCCTCAAGAGAATCAAAGACACCTCTACAAGTTACCTTGGGAAAATCAAGTTTTCTCCTAGCTTGGTTGGCCAAATGATTTGCTTGATGGGTAAAATGATAACTATACACAAAGATATTTCCAATGAGCTATCATGAGCTCAATTTTGGGTTGAGGAAGGCATTCAAAAGTTGACTGCAAAAACACTCTTCTTTCAGGCAGCCTCATTTGGCACTTTTTGACCAGTCTTGGGAGATTTGATTTTTGACAGTTAAAATCAACTCCAAATTGAACAATTCTACTTGGGTTGGAAATTAGACTCAAATACATTTCCAACGAGCCATCCTGCGCCCAATTCCGACACCAGGAAGGCCCTCAAACAAGGCTGTGAATGTGCGCGACCA
>APFE031403555.1:13982-39726 GCA_000404065.3 Pinus taeda
TGGTTGCGGTGTACAGGTGCTACTATCTACATATGGTACATATGGTACTAGTGTACGTGTGGTATTATGTGCATGTCGTACATGTTGTGTTGTGTACATGCGGTACTATGTATGTGCATTTTGTAGTCGCCGTATTGTGACATATGTACTCATTGTGTTGTACTCTATGTGGGTACATGTATTGTGTGGTGTTGTACATCGGGTATAGATGTATGAGTTGTGTTGTATATTGGGGGTATGTGTATGCATTTTTTGGTGGCACACATTGTGTGCGAAATGTATGTCTTGTGATGTACATTGTGTACGTATACGTGTTGTGTTGTGTCCTACACCAGACGTAGGAGTATGTATCATGTTGTGTTGTACACTGGGTGTAGGTGTATGTGTTATATGTCAGGTGTAGATACATGTATTGCATGGTGTGGTATGTTGTGTGTGGTTGTATGTGTGGGATGTGCACTATGTGTGTGTGCACATGGTTGAGGAGAAGGAACTTGGTGTTTGCTAGGTCTGGCAACCAATCCAGAGTGCATATGGAATAAAGACAAGGTAGAAGCTAATGACCGATTAAAGGATAAGTATTAGTATTTTATTCAGTTTCACTATGCATGTGATTTATGATTCTAGTCTATGATGGTTACATGTGATTTATGATGTTGATCTATGATGGTTTTGTTCCAAGCTAACCTAATGTGATATGTTTATACATGATGATTTGGTCAAAGATGCTAGTTTGACTTGTTGTGATAGGAAGTAAACAGGATTGCGAGTGTACCTTATTGAAAAGCTACCAATGAGGTATGATTTGAATTGATTTTGAATCTAATGGGAGTTATGAGCTTGGTACAGGAAACACAAAAATTCTCGGTTGGGTGGTTCAAACCGACTGCAAGTATTAGCAGTGTCAACAAATGGAATTGGAAAATGCAGCAGTATGTTGGGATATGCCTTGGTTTTTGTATCTTCTAATGTGAGGAAGCCTTGCCAAGGTATGGACTACCCGAGATGGGGGTGCCAACGGAACTTGGAAGGTGAGTGACTACACGGAAGGGTGAACGAAGTACCCGAGGGACTGTGTAGCAGAGAAGGGAAGGATGGGGATATATATTTTTTGGTCATTAGCATTTCCAGATGGAATTAGATGCACAGTGGGATTGCGCCATGGAACAATGAGCTAGTAACTATTCACTGAGAGGAAAAGTGTCGCATGATTATAGCGATGGAAATTGGATGCATATTTGACTTTGCAGAGGATTTTGGACTTCCTGAGAAGGAGGTGAATCCTGGTATTACTTTGAGGCTGGATGTGTGAGCCTTTGGATTCATTTGGTGTAGATGCAGGCATCGTATCCTTTTATTTGTTGGTTGATCAAATGTGCATATGTGTATATGAGTGTATTATTGTAAATATTGTATCGAGCTAGATTTATAAAGATCCATAGACATTATGGTTATTTACTGGTTGAAGAAAATGCATATGTGTATATGTGGTTATTGCAAATACCGTAATGAGCTATGTTATGAAGCTCCAGTACATAGTATGTTTGTCATGTTTCAGTAGTGGTCATTGTAAATACCAAATCGAGTTGTGTTATAAAGCTCAATGGGCAATATGTTTTGTTTTTAGCAGTATTGTTGGTTTTAGGTGTCATTGAACACCGAAGATGGTGTTCCCTCAAGGGGGAGGGTTCTATAACAACCCTGGTGAAAATTCCATGTAAAAAATATATAAGGCCATGGTTGATGCGACACGTATTCCAAGTTGAATGGTGGGAGAAACATCTGTGGGTGTTGATTTAGTTTATTATGGATAAGGAAATTGGAAAAGGAAACATAAGGCTTTGGAAAGGCAAAATGGCATTTTTGGCACATTTATTTATGAAAATAATGGAAATTAGGAGAAAAAAGAGGTGAAAGGTCACAAGTTGCATGAGAGGACGAAATTGAAGGAAAATAATGGAAAATGAAGAAAGTAGAGGCCTCATTCATAAAAAGGCTTTTGAGGATCAGTAGGAAATCTTTTGACAGGTTTTGGTGGATCTCTCTTCTGTTATCTCTCTCTCTCATACTCTTGGATACTTAGAGTTTTCTTGAAGCACTCTTGAAGAGTGTTTTTTTGGAGTAGGAAAGCGCAAGAGGGAATCCGGATCAACCATTACAAAAAAATTTCTTGCAGGTACCAAGTTGCATGTATGTTTTCCTCATTAGTTTTGGCATGCATGGTACATGCATGTGATTTCTTGGTTATGATCTATCACTAGCATGGAGGATTGCCTGGATTGATAGTGAAATTTCCTAGCCTTGCCATTTCCTGGATAGCCATGGAGATTGTGGGTTTATTTCCTTGTTTTTTTTTGGTTGGTTCTCATGTTTCCTTAGCTTGGGTTAAGTAATTAGTTCCTGGAAGCCTTGGTTTGGAAAATGCTCTGGAATCCCTGTAACAACTTGGGTTGAGTTACTAGTCATGTAGCCTTGTTTGGACAAACACAGTAGAAGCCCCGTAACAACTTGGGTTGAGCTATTAGTCCTGGAAGCCTTGGTTGGAAAAACGCTCTGGAAGCCCTTGGTGGGTTGAGTTAATAGTTCTGGAAGCCTTGGTCGGAAAAATGCTATGGAAGCTCAACAACAGTTGTGGGTTGAGTTACTAGTCCTAGATCCTTGGTTGGACAAACACTCTGGAGCTCGGAAGCAATCATGGGTTGAGTTACTAGTCCTGGGAGCTGGGTTGGAACAAATGCTCTAGAGCCCTTGAAGGCTGGGATAGAGACCGATCAAATGTTGGTTTTGGTGATGTCTGATTGTGAGGTGAAATCATTGTTTGATGGGTTGAGGTGGATGGCCTTTGGAAGCCCTGAATGGTTTTTGATTGATGTGTTCTATGAGATCCCACATTCATGCTTGGAATATGGCACAGGGGTGAATGACTGAAGAGAGATTTGGCTTAGCCACTCTATGGTTTGGTGGAACGTTTAAGTCCCATCCTGGGTTTGGATTTTGCATCATTAATATAAGGTTATTACTCCTTGTATTTTTATGAGTATTATATTGGATTGTATGTGGTTTATATGGTTGTGATTTCATGGGTATTTATGTCCCTATTATGCTAGTTATGTATCTGCTTTATGAGAGAAATTTTGTATGAATATCATAATATTTTTACTTGTATATTAATGAACAATGTATCTATGGTCTAATGGATTGAATGACAGTTAATGTGTTGAGGCATCGATGCTTCATGGAAAATATCAGATAAGTATGAGATCCTTATGCTCAGATCTGTTGTTTACACCTGTAGGTTGCATATTTATTAAGTGTTTGACAAAATGTTTGTCATGGTTAGGCTTGGTTAGGTCAAGCCCTTGATCAAGTGTTGTGTTAGAGGTTTCCAAAAACAGTCGTGCTTTTAGTATTGTGAGATGATTGCTCAGATTCAGTATCATCAGGAGTTAGCTCGGTTGTTTGTTTTACATTTGCATGATGGTCAGGTAACTCTTGCTGGTGTAAATTTCACCTTGACACCATAATCCATTTCTCAAGCAACAAGAATACCGAATGTAGGTGAGGAGTGGAACAAAAGACAGTAAGTAGAAAGAGTACATTATGAACCATATATTAGGCCTAGCTATGTGAGACAGCTCAGCAGGGTGTTCCCATTCCAGTTTTTGAAGGAATCTTATGCGCCGTTGATGAGACTCATTATCAGATACTTCAGTTTTGAGGGTCGCTTCTCACACCTCTATGCATACCATATCATGTTATTGATGCATTTCACGAGGGTGAAGATGATGAACATTTCATATTTCATGTGCCGAAACATTGAGAGGATGACTACTCTTGTACAGAAGAAGACTCCTAAATAGCAGTACAACAGCATTTACCACTATGAGCTCATCAAGATCATTGTTGTACATCAGCTTGGCTTGCAGGGTATCACATGGGAAGACTTTATTTCCCGTGAGTTCTTCACAGCTTCAACAGCTCATCAAGAGATTTTCCATGATGCGGGTGAACCTTCACATCAGTATGAAGGTCAGGAGATGGAGATTACTAGCGTGCCGACATATGTCGCCTATCAGAGAGGCATGAGAGGATTGTTTGTAGCAGCCCGACGAGTACTATCTCCACCTGGGGTGGAAGGGGTCTCGTTGCCGTCATCAGCATCACAGGTATAGGTACAGGACAAAGGCAAGAAGCCTATGCAGGATGAGGGCCCTTCAGGAGGCCAAGACACTGATTTCATACTCATTGATGATGATGTGAAATCTCCTAGCTCAAAACTGAGGGATATTATTCAGGAGCAGAAGGCCGAGATAGATGCATCGACCGACAAGTTGCAGAGAGCTCAATGGTTCATAAAATATTTTGAGCAGTGAAATAAACAATTGGAGGATCAACATACAGTCATGGAGTTACAAAACATTCGAAAGAACCGCCAAGCTGCCCAAAGGCCGAGGGTGGAGTTCACTTCGCTTGAGCAAGAGATCAACACTGATCGGGAATCTTGGCTTGAGAGGATCAAAATTCATCTTGAGAAGCTGTTGGCGAAGGAAAAAAAGGACAAGGACATGCTCAGGCACATGAAAAATCATTATTGGGCACGAACTCATGTTTGCAAAGCGAGGATCAAAATCTTGAAGGCAAGACTAAAGAGAGCACTAAAACGACGCAAAAGGGATGATAGGCTCTGAATCTTGGCCAAAGCTTCTTTGGATGAGCATGATACTCAATGATAGACCTTCATTCCAAATTTCAGCAAATTTGGAGAAAATTGTGTCAATTTTGAATTTTTGGGCTTCAAAATAGATTTTCCTGCCCAACGCATAGCGCCACTTGGCGCACACTTATAATTGGGAGATCCTCTAGAGGAAAAATTTGCATTTCTGGATTTTTTATGAAACGTTATGCATGCTCATGAATTACCTAAGGATTTCCTCAAGTTCTGGGTTGCCTAAAGGGTCAAAAACACACAAAAAATGACCTCTCTGCCTCCTTTTGCACCCACAGGAAGCAGTCTTGGGAGATTGAATTTTTGGAGGGGAAAATGACATCCCAATCCAGAAATTCCACTTGGGTTGGAAAATCAACAGGCAGGGCTTTCCAACGAGCTATCATGATCTCAATTTGGACTTCAGGAAGGGCCTCAAAATCAGCTCCAAAGTTGTGCTATGCAGAGATATTTTGGGCACGGCGCATAGAGAAATTTGGCCTATTTTTCACTCTTTAGCTTAGAATTTCGGCCAGTTTTGACTAGTTTCACTTTTTGATGTTACTCTTGATCTAACTTGATGTAATTTCATAACCATGATGTAATTTTGGTACATTTTTACTTGTCTTAGTAGATTCATTCACCAAAAGGTGAAATGTGAGTGAATGAATCAGTTTCCTAACATATAGAGGCAAGTTGTTTCATTGCCTATTTTTCAGTTCCTTGTTTAAATATGGTTGAAACAGCTCCTAGAATGATGAGCTCGACCCCTAGAGGCATGGGAAGGAATTAGGCTTGTCTATATCATGTAATTTCTCAGTCATTTTCAAGGTTGGACACTTGGGATTGCTTGGCACTTCATTGTACATTCACTTTCAGCATTTTTGGCAAAGGAAAGACCAGGGTTTTGCAGCACTTGTTGGGATCCTTGTGGCTCTGTGTTTTGATGGTGTTTTTCTTCATGCAATTGTAAGTTCATTGATGTTTCATGTATGCCATTTCCCTTCTCTTTGCTTCTGAAATTAAACAAATTGAGTGACAAAGGTAGAATCCATTGGCTTGTTGTGCTTTGCCTTAAACTTTTGTTTAGTTTTACATGTTTTCATCTGTTTGGAGAGGATTCTTGCAGCCTCTTGCCCTCTTCATCTCCTCAGTAGTCTTTTCTATCCATTTATTTAATATAAAGCATAAAAACTACTACCTACCTTGCCCCAATCAGAACTCTGCAAAAATTTGGCCTCATCCCCAGACCCAAATTTGCATTTCCCTTTTTCCAACAAAAAACCCCCAAAAAATCAAATCAAATCCTTGCACTTCATACCTATCCTAAAATCAGATTTTATTTTAGTCATCTAAAGCCCCATCGATTATCTTTTTTCGAGATTGACCCGGAGAGAGCCCTCTCCTGTCCTCGTAGGGCTAGCTACGAGGCTGAGCGTGATTTGATGTGGACTTAGAAGCTTACCTTTTCAGCTTGAGGTAAATCTAGGCTCTAACATATCTAACATGGTATGTTTAGAGTTTTTTTGAATGTTTTATTAATTAAATGATATGAGTATGTGTTTATAAGATTGCATGAAGGAATGATCTTGTTTTAAGATAGTTTTACTAACATAATATGTGTTGAGAGAGTTGATTTGCACTTGATTGCAAGTAGGTGTTAGTTGTAGGATTATGACTAATGACTGTGGTTGACTGTTGGTTATGACTTGGTTGTTAGTCTTGGTGAAGGATGGTTTCAAATTAATAGACATGATGTCTTGATATTTGGAACAATTGACTAACGTGTGTGAATAGTTTCAGGGCAACATTCTTGGTAATAACATGACAAGGTAACAGTTAATTTGTTTATGTAACTGATAGCTAGGTGATGTGATAGCTCATAGTAAGACTCAATTGAAGTAGTAAAAAGGGTAAAATAAAGGATTTGGGTGAGAATTCTTTGGGCTATGTTTGGAAACCACAATTCCAAATGAATGGGTGCTTTGCATGAATACAAGAAGTCTTCTTAACCTTGATTTCATCTGACATTATGTGGACATGTGTTATATTCATGAGCATGTATTTGACATGTATATTAGCTAGTTTCTAGTTATAGCTAGATTTTTCAAGGGAATTGGAGTACCTTGAGAGATGGCATAGATGTGTTCAATTACAAGGTAGCGTGCTTGGCACAAAAACATAAGATAATTGGTATATTGTTATATTTATTTATACATTGACAGTTATGTGTTTATGTAGTATGATGCAAGGGATTGCATGGCAAAATAGACTGTCATGAAATATTCAAGAAGGCTCAGGTTTATTTTTCCCTTGGAAGAATTGGGAACCCATGGGGTTGAGTCATGGTGTTTGTTGCTAGTTTTTTGCTTTTGGTGCTTTATGAATTGTTTGCACTTGATTTGTAGTTTTGTTTATGTCTAGTGCATGGCCATGCCACTTTGTTTATGGTGTTGTATTGCTATTTGCTTTCATGGTTTTATTCTTGTTTGTTTCTTTATTCTTTACTTTTGTGTTTTGAGGGTTTGGGAATAAGTTTGGGAAAGACGAAAGTTGATGGAGATTGAGAAGAGTCAAATGAAACCCAACTGGTAATGTGAGACTTGGATGAATCCTAGTGCATGTAAAGGGAAGCTAAAGGAAAGAATATGACAACCAATTGGGTTGGTTGGGACCATTTGAGTTAATGGAAAATGGCACAACAATCATGAGAAAGGTAACAAGAAAGGTAAATTAAATGGGCTTAAGGTTGCAAATGCCTTGGCTATGTTGGGAACTGATGTTATCAATGTTGTGCATGAATAAAGGGAGATCTCTTAACCTTGACCTTATGAGATATGGTAATTGTTTTGTGATTATGATTATATTGATGTTTATATATGTATATATGTATGTGCATATGTCATTGTCTGACAAGGTCATCAGGGAACATGATTGCTTTATGTTACTATTTATCTATGTATATATGTATGTATGTATGACATTGTCTTACGGGGTCATTAGGGATCATGATTATTTTACGCTAATGTTTATGTGTGTGTGTGTGTGTGTATTCCATTGCCTGAAAGGGTCATCAGGGATCATTCTTGCGGTGGAATGATTGCTTAAGTAGGTAAATAGCATGAAGAGGTTTTTGGTTTTATGAGGAATCGAGTGGGAAGAGTAACCCAGAAAGATCTATGAGGTTATTAACATGTGCATATGATTTGATATTATGTGCTATACTATGCCTATGTTTATGCTATGGCAGGTAATTATGAGGGATACATCAGCAGAATGAAAGCAATGTAATCTACATCATGTTGGGACAAGCATGGATAGTGGGAAGATACTAGAGGCAAGGTTGCCTGGTAGAGATAATGTGGTCTATGAATGTGTAGTACTATTGTTGTGTATATGTGTACATGTTGTATATACATTTTTGTGTACATAACATATATGCAGTGTTGTGTATAGATGGTGTTGTGTACATATATGGCATGTTATGTATAAATGGTGATGTGTACATGTGGTAAGGTGTACACGTTGTACATATGATGTTATGTATATATGGTGTTGTGTACATGTTGTACATGAAGTGTTGTGTACATGTGGTGCTATGTACATTTTGTGCATATGGTGTTGTGTACATGCTGTAAATGGTGCTATGTACATGTGGTTTGGTGTATACGTTGTGCGGGTGGTGTTATGTACATGTGATGTTGTGTACACGTTGTGTAGGTGGTGTTGTGTACACGTTGTGTGGGTGGAATTATGTACATGTGGTGTTGTGTACATGTTGTACACATGGTTTTGTGTACGTGTTATACACATGATTTTATGTACATGTTGTATATGTGGTATTGTGTGCATGTTGTACATGTTTTGTTGTGTACATGTGGTGTTGTGCTACATGTATTGTGTAGTTGTTGTATTGTGATGTGTGTATTCGTTATGTTGTACATTGTGTATATATATGTATTATGTTGTACACCAGATGTAGGTGTATCTATTGTGTTGTACAGTGGGTGTGGATGCATGTGTCGTGTTGTACACAGGGTGGAGATGTATGTGTTGTGTTGTACACCAGGTCTAGGTGTATGTGTTGTGTTGTACACCAGGTGTAGGTATATGTGTTGTGTTGTACACCATGTGTAGGTGCATGTGTTGTGTTGTACACCGGGTGTGGGTGTATGTATGGTGTGGTACACTGTGTGTGGGTGTATGTGTTGTGATGTACACTATGTGTATGTGTACATGATTGAAGAGAAGAATAGGCACTGGATGGTTGCCAGGTGTGGCAACCGATTTAGTGTATGTATGGAAAGGACAAAGGACAAAGGTTGAAGCAAACAACCTATTAAGGGATAAGTATCAATATTTTATTTCATTTTTATTATCCATGTGATTAATGACTCTAATTCATGATGGTTACATGTAATCTATGATTTTGGTTTATGATGGTTACCTATGATCTATGATTATGATTTATGATGGTTGTATGTGATTCATAATTTTGATCTATGACGATTGACTTTTGAGCTAACCAGATATGGTATGTTTATACATGATGATTTGATCAAAGAGCTAGTTTGACTTCTTGTGACAAGAAGTAAATAGAATTGTAGGTGTACCTTATTGACGAGTTACCAATGAGGTATGATTTGAATTTATTTAAATTTCTTTTAATCTAATGGCAGTTATGTGCTTGGTATAGGAAAGCATGGAAATGCCCAATTTGGGTGGTTGGAACTAGCTACAATAATTAGCAGAAGTGGAAAAAGGAATTGGAACATGCAATAGTATGATGGTAAAGAATTCAAAACCAGGGCCATTGTGGGACACTTGTACCCAATAATGTCAATTGATTTCCATGAGCATGCTATGACTAGTATGACAATTTTGAGGCAAGGGTATGCCTTGGTTTTTGACCTTCTGATGTGAGGAAACCTTACTAAGGGATGGATCACTTGAGGGACTATGTATTAGAGAATGGGATGCCAACATAACTTGGAAGGTGTGTGACTGCACGAAAGCGGGTGAGCGATTGCGCGAGGGACTCTATAGCAAAGAGGGGAAGGTTGGGGAATGAATTTATTTTGGGCGTTATCATTTCCAAATGGAATCAAAAGAACATTGGGAGTGTGCCCTGGAACAATGTCAGTAACTGTTCGATGAGGGAACAAGTAGTGCAAGGATCGTAGTGTTGGACATTAGATGCAGGTTTGACTTTGGCAATGCATTCTAGACTTCCTGGGAAGGAGGTGAATCTTGGTACTACTTTTTTGGGTGGATGTGTAAGCCTATGGATTCCCTTGATGATTGATACAGGAAGTGTATCCTTTTATTTGTTGGTTGAGAAAAATTTCATATGTATATGTGTATGTTATTTTAAATATTTTATGGAGATGTGGTTATAAAGATCCATAGACAGTATGATTATTTATAGGTTGAAGAAAATGTGCATGAGTATATATGTGGTTGTTATTGTAAATACTATAATGAGTTGTGTTATAAAGCTCTAGTAAGCAACATGATTGTTATATTTTCAATAGTGTTCATTATAAACATTGCAACGAGTTGTGTTACAAAGCTCCATGGGTAGCATGTTCTGTTTTCAGTGGTTTGTTGGTCATAGGTGTCATGGAACACCGAGGACGGTGTTCCCCCAAGGGGGAGGGGTTTGTAACAGCCCCTATTTTAATTTCCATGTAAACAATATAAGATCAAAGTCATAGGATACTTATTCCAAGTTGAATGGCAAGCAAAACATCCTAGTGGCTATCACTTTTGATTTATTATGGCTAAGGAAATTGGCAAAGGAAAGGAGGAATTAATTGGAATTTTATTTATGAAATAAAGGAAGATAAGAGAAAAGGGAGATGAAAGGTCACATATTTGCATGAGAAGGAAACTGAAGGAAAAATGAAAGAAAATGAAGAAAATAGAGGCCTCAATGATAAAAAGGCTTCTGAGGATCAGTTCACATACTTTTCTTAGTTCATTCGTTGACTCTCTCATTCTATTCTCTCACTCTCTCATACTCTTGCACACTTAGAGTATTATTGGAGCATTCTTGGAGCACTTTGGCATACATTAGATTTGGAGAAGGAAGGCAAGGGAAAGCAGGAAAGTGCAAGGGAACAATTGGATCAACAACTATAGTTGGATTGCTTTGCAGGTATCAAGTTGCATGTATGATTTCCTTGCTATTTTTGGCATGCATGGTATATGCATGTGGTTTCTTGGTTATGTGTTATCATTGGCATGGAGGTTTGCCTATATTGACAACAGTTTTAGCTTTATCTTTCCATTTCTTGGATAGCTAGGTGTTGTGGATTTTCCACTTGTTTTCTTATTTGTGCTCAGGTTCCTTATGGTTGTGGGTTGATTTACTTGTTATTGGAGTCGTTGGTTGGGACAAATGCTCTAGAAGCCATAGAATAGCTTGGGTTGAGTTACAAGACTTGGAGCCTAGGTTGGGACAAACACTATGGAGCCCTTGGTGGGTTGAGTTACCAGTCCCTAGAGCCGGGTTGGACAAACGCTATGGAGCCTTGGAAGGTTGTGGGTTGAGTTATTAGTTCCTAGAGCCACAATTGTAATAAATGATCTAGAGCCCTAGACAAATTGGGTAGACACTGATCTGGTTGGTGTTAGTGATGTCTGGCCATGAGGTGGAATCATTGGTTTAGAGTTGAGGTGGTTGGTCTATGGAAGTCCTGGTTTGGTTTTGTTTGGTTGTTCCATGACATCCCATATTCATGCTTGGAATATGGCACGAGGGTGATTGGATGAAAGAGTGTTTAGGTTCAACCCAATCTATGGTCAGGTGGTACATGGAAATCTCTGACTTGGTTGGAATTTTCCTGTATTAATAAGAGTTATTTCTCTACCTTCATGCATGCATGTTTGTAGCAATTATGTTGGCGACATTATGGCTGGGTTGACATGGGTTATATGTTGGTTATTTTATGGCTATATGTTGTTCATATGATTTGTATCTTCTATGGATCTTGTAATGAATGGTTTAACTATTGATTAGTTGATGAATCTATGGACTAATAAGTGTTGTTGCAGCTATGTGGAGGGGGACTAGGGCCTTCTCGTTGATTCTAATATGAATCTCATAGTTTTATGATCATATATGCATTCATGACCTATAGCTTACATGTTTTCCATGTGTTTGATGAAATGTTTGTTATGCTCTAGGCACTCTAGGTCAAGTTATGCCTTCAAGTTTGTATGTTTAGCCTCATTTTCATGTCATTAATGATTCTGAGATGTTTTAGGAAGTTTTGGGAAGTGGTTTGGAGGATGACCAAGAATCTAGGCTCAAATATTGGGACCACACCCTCTAAACTGGATAATTTGGGTCACAACCACACCCATGTAGGCTTGTGCATGTAGTTGGAGGCCTTGTCGTGCATGAAATTGGGGCTTAAAATATATGAAATGCAATCCCAACTCAAGTTTTGGTCACCTAGGGTGGTTACTTGGCCCCTAACTGTCCCTGTAACCCTGTGAAATGTTTTCAGTTGTTAGTTTGTGCTTAGTTTGTTGGCCCCACTTCCTTAAGTGGATCTTGGAGGTTGGGTCATGTCATAGTAGCTCTTTGTCTCATGTTTAGCTTGGAAGGCAAGTGAAACTAGGTAAATGTGGGAGTCGTGGTTATAGACTCTAAGACTGACTGATAACTAGTGAGCCTTGGGATTGGAATATGGACTAGATGAGGCATGATTATTAAGTTAATTGTGCCATATGGATGCATTTTGTTTCTTATGTGAAGTCCTATGTGAGCTTTAGGCGCTTGGTGCTCTGAGGATTTGTTGGCCCTGTTTATGGCTTGGAATCCATGGAGTTTTGGTGGGAACTTGTGATGGTTTTTGGCCTCACGGGGGTGCTTAGAACCTTGGAGAAACACGATTCTTGGGTTGATACCTTGACAATTAGCCTAGAGAGTGCCTAGAGCCCTGGATCAACGTGTATATTAGGTTGGCACCTTGGCCATGGATGTGTAGATACTTTCAGTTATTGTTGCCTTTGGAGTTATCATCCCGGCTGGGGGGTGACCCAGTTGTTGAGTTGATGAACCACTAGGTCTATGGTTGGGTGGAACATGGAGAGACCATAATGAGTCAACTCTTTGATAAAAGTAAGTACCCTATCCCATGATGTCTTTCTATGTAATTTTTATGTTCATTATGTATTTCAATTATAAACCATAATTTGAGGAAATTGTTGTATTTTAATGTCATGGATTTATCGATGTGATATATATATATATATATATATATATATATGCGGTTGTAAACCCTATCTAAGGTCCGAGCTTATGAGTATTTCGTTGTACTTTTTATTCATATGCCATTAGTACTATTAATCACATGTGTATTGATGGATATGTGCTTAAATGCTTATAGCTAATTGGTAATCTTCTCAACCATCTATTTCATACCATACATTTGTTTGTATGCCTTGTTCAATTTATGATTTTATGTTAAAACCATAGCACAAGGATTTTGGATATTATGTTGGCGAATTAGTTAAGTTATATTTCGTATGGTTCTTTGGATTAGGGATTACACGATTATTTGTACATTTGTTGTGTATATTTTGTTATTTCCGTTATGGCTATGAAATTTCATATATAATGTAAATATATACGACATGTGGTACTGCATTTTATAGATGGTATTTGTGAGGCATATGATAAATACTATGGCATATTTGGCTATTTATGCTTCCGTAATTTTTTTATTTTTTTTAGCTGTACTGGTAAAAGTAGTGTTTCCTAATCACAAAGACATCACAAAAGTAGTATAAAAGACATCACAAAGTGTCCTATTTCATTTGAAGATTTAATTCTTACAATTTTTTGATGCGTTAACTAATCATATGAAGATTTCTTGCACACGTTATCATTTTCTTTGTTGATCTTTGGCTTCTTGAAGATGATTATTCACGCTCGCTTGAATTCGATCTACTGCCAAACAGTAGTCATGACACATTCTTCCTCTATTCCATATGCCACATGATGGTTGAATTAGTGTTTTTACTGGGCTATCATGGTCAATTGATGAGCTTTTCCTTGCGCCAAATAGATGTAACACCATGTTAGAGCTATTTGACACCTGCCTATGTGCTTGATTTGACCTGTTCACTTCGGAAACTATTTAAACCTTGGATGTAGCTATAAAGTCATTAGAGATACATAATATGTTAGTTTTTGTAATATTTTCTAATAAACCCAATTTTGTAAAGTAAACATATAGAACTATAAAGATAGAGTATTTTTACCTCTTTATGTCTTTTGTAGCTCAGGGGGATTACTATTCATGAAAATATAGTAGGATGATGAAAAAAGAGTAGGTTATGTGGGTTTTTTTTTATGAAATATAGGCAAAAAATAAAGTGATAGACTGCCAAAAAGATATTATTTCTTTAGCCCAACATTCTCCCACTCTTAGGGTGTTGCATGTTCGCATGCATGTTTGAAAAGAATCAAAATTTTTACAATACTGCAACTTAGTGGATAATTTCAAAAGTGTGGATTAGAATATCCAAGTTAATTTTGACTCATTTCTTCTTCATGGAAATAGACCACCTAGGCTTCCTCATTAACATCTTTTCTTTTAATCCCTTGATGTTTTGTTGATCTTCTTTTTCTTTAGGTTTTTATGATGCCAATAGTACATTTTCTTAAGTGTCTTGCGAATTTGTTATTTGAGCATTCCATTTTCCTTTTTCACGTGATTTTCTATGAATTCTAATTGAACTATTTTCTTTGTTAATGCTCTGATAATATTTTGTTCCATAGAGAAATGTCAATCATCATTTTGTGTAGGATTGTGAATAGTATGTACTAGATTGTCACTATTGAAAGCATGCTTAGGAATAGGAGAAGGTTAATTTACCTTTTCTTTGTGTTCCTTTTTCTCAAAAATATCAAAATAATCATAGAATTGCTGCAAAATTTCATCGAACTCTAGGCTTCTTTCAAGTTTTGTCAATGATCGTTCTGATTCCACCAACTCTGGAGTACTCCTTCTATAAGGTGCCTTTGATGTTGGTATTGCTCCTGGTACCAAATCAATAAGGAAATCCACTTCCCTATGAGGAGGCAACTCTGAAATCTCTGTAGGAAACACATCCTGAAACTGTTGCAAAGTCGGATACCTCTCAAGGACTTCATCATCCTCAAAATCCTTCCCTTTGTCACTGGAAATATGAACTACAAAAAATACACATCCTTTTCTACAACTTCACTTTTCCTACAAAGTTGTAACCATTCTCACTAATGTAAGCTTTGTCTTTTCTTGTAAGATTCTTCTTTCCCCATCATCATCCAGGCACTCAATATCCTTATCATAGCAATCCAATTTAGTCATATGAATGAACAACAAATCCATGCCCAAAATCATATTATATGAAACCAAAGGATGCACATTTAGATGTGATAATAAAGGCATACCATTCAAATCAAATGCACAATCTCTCACTCAGTGATAAATTTTTTTCTTGGTCCCTGTAGCCAACTGCACCAACCAATATTCTGCATTCACTTCTTTATTCAAGCAACATTTATCCACCAATTGAGGACTGAGATAAATATAGCTAGATCTAGGGTCAATCAGAATAGAAACAACTTGATCACAAAGATTACCTTCCATCTCAATAATGGGTGTATGACTATCAACTGACCTATTACCCACAACTGCATAAATATGAGGAATACTCTTCCCAACATCTACAATTGTATATGCCTCCTAAGCACTGTAAATCTGAGTTCTGCCACCCCTAATGTTGTGACTAATCTCTCCTGCTATACTCTCAACCACAAGTCCAACACTACAAAGGCTTCCTACCATTGCCTTTATTCTTCTCCTCGGGATGAGACCCATGTCCTATGTCAATTGCATTGAACATATTGTATGATGCCACATTCTCCTTGTTAACTGTATTGAACATATTGTATGGTGCTACATTCTCCTTGTCACCTGCATCCTGAAGTCTTCCTCACTTCTTAACCCGCTTTCCTTTATTCTTGTCATTCCCTTTAGAATCATGCTTAGGCTCATAATTACATTTAGACTGCTCATAATAATGCTTCAACTTCCAAATGACTTCCTCCATTGACGGAGGCTCATCATACTCAATCTGATCCTTGAATGTTAAGGGAAACCCAATGATGAACCTTTAGACCTTTGTCTTCTCATACTTGAGGTAGGGCATATACCCCAACAACTTCAAAAACTTGGTCATATACTCTTCATCTGTCATAGATCCCATCTTCAACTCATAGAACTTGATGGCTCCCATCAATAGGTATATTTTGAGGCCCATTGTACTATCCTCCAACCCTTAAATTCTCTTTTTTTCTCACATTAATTTACATTTCTTAGCCATAATGTGCTTAGTAGGAAGATTAAAGGGTGTTTGTCATATTTCATGGCCTAATGTGGTTAATATTCAGGAAAAAGAAGAATTTTTGGAGATATTTACTATGAAGGGGCACGTTAGAGGCATCTAGAGAGAATATGGGAGGCTTGTCCACTACATTAACTCTCCAAATCGACTTGAGTCCCAAGGTTCCTCACCAACAACTCGAAGTCCACTGGGAGTTGATGACTAGATCCACTAATTCTGAGGTTTTGGAGGGAAGTAGTCCCCCTTTCAAGGGAGCTACCCCTTAGTCACTTTTTATATAAATAAATAGGCCTAATATCTCCTTAGGATTCACACTCTTGGATATAGGAAGAACTATTGAAGGCCAAGTACTTGAGATTTTTATCTCCATTTTGAGATTATGTATTTGAACTCTAGTTTTTGTTAATAAAAGGTCCATTGTTGGTCTATATATGAGTTACCTTAGGAGGGTTGAAACCCTTTGGTTAGGGCACAACCCAAAGGCTTCAATCCCTCTCATGTATTTTTCCCTTGTTCTTATTCAAGTTGTTATATTTCTTGTTTAAGTAGGAATTAGATTGCAAAACTTGTAGATGCAGGTCTGATCACCACCTCTCTTGTGGGAATTGCAGTTGTCTACAACAACAAGCCAAAAATATGTGTTTATGTTTCTTTGGAATATGCTAGGCTTTGGATTGAAATTATTTTGCATGCTTGGTTTATGCACCTTATAATTTAATATCATGACTTGGCAAATGGATTAGATGCATTTTGTAGGATAGAATAGATCTTGATGAAATAAAATTCAACTCATCCTTTCCTCTTTGATTTATTTTGCTACAATATTAATCATTAGATGCATGTTCATGATTTTTAGTTTTATGGGCTTCCAGTGACTTGCAGGGGTTGGAAAACTCATCCACATCCTCTTTTCCATTACCATCCTCCTCTTGGACATCTCATATTGCTCTCAAGTTAGGCCACCAAGATCATCTTTTAGGGTCAATGGAGGACACCGTGGGAATGAATTTTTATGCAATGCGAGCCTCTAAGGGTAGTAAGATTGGAAAAATGCCTCATTCATCCTTCATCCACCCTCATCTGCCTTCATGTACATTCCTTTCCCTCATAAAGCTCTCAAACCCAATCTTGTAGCAAAACAGGGCAATCCTGTAGCAAAATAGGGTATCTTGTAGCATCCTATAGTAGTCCTGTAGCATTGCCTAAAATCAGCGAGATTTTCTTTAGGTTCTTGATTGTTAAATTTTGAGATTGAATAATAACCCTCAGGCTTTGAATCCATGATTGGGGAGACCCAAGGACCACTCTAGACCCATCCTTCCCCCACTACAAGCGCAAAACAACAAATAGAGTTAGAAAGCAGATTTTCACAATTGAATCACAATGAGTATTCCCTTCTGTAGTGAGTAAATACCATATTTCTAAAGCTAAATCCATCATACACTCATTGATATGAAGGGAAACTCTTCAATGCAAATAGATTAGACTTAGTTTTTTGTATTTCCTAGTTATGTGTTGTAGACTAAATTTCTTCTTTCAAATAAATTTGCAATTAGATTAATGATTTACATTCTACAAGTAGAATATTGATTTGATTGGTTTGCATGTAGAGAAGTATAGTTCATTTCTACAACTAGTATAGTCTTTTCCCTTCTTGCAATTACTTTTAGTCTCTACATCTAACGAATGGAACTTTCATTTCCATGCAATTAGGGTATGTTTTTGTCTTTTCATAGAAATTATCTTTGTAATTGTTGAAGGAGTGGTCTCTACATGCCTTAATTTGATACAATGATTGAGGGTGACATGAGTATAACTTGACCTACTGTGCAAATAGTACTGTCACCTCTAATTTTGTACAAACCCTGGGTTGATAATTCAAGGTGAGGGTCTTCGGAGTTGCAACATCCTTGATGCAATACTAGGGCTCACCACTTTTGGCAACGTTGTTGGGGAGGTGTCCAAGTAGGTGTAGTTTCTACTTAAAATTTTCTTGTTTATTCTTCTTGTTTTGAATCAATACTATTGATTTGAAAACTTACAAAAAAAAGGGGCTAGTTCGTCCATGCCTCATAGGAGTAGGGTTAGTTAAGGGAAATTATTACCAAAAAAACCCACCCCTTCAAGAAACCAACCATCATTCTTCTTTGGTGACTCTGAACTTCCCTCTCTGACTCCAAGGGAGTTAGAAAACCCTATAGGTGAGCAACCTAAGATTTTTTAAGAACCCATAGGGGAGGAAGATCCTATATCACATGTTCAAAACATGGCTCGAAACATACAACAGTTCTTTCCCACTAAAGAAACTAATGGACAATCCAAGATGAAGAATATCATCCTTATTTCCCTTCCACACTTTCATGACCTAGCCTCTGAGGATCCTGACACATTCATGTTTGAGTTTTTTTTGTTTGTAGGACCTATGGCTATACTTCTAATGGATAAAAATTGAAGCTCTTCCCATCTACCCTCAAGGATTCAACCTTGCATTGGTTTATGGGTTTATCTAGAGGTAGTATCACCACTTGGGCCCAAATGCATCAAGATTTTGATGAGAGGTACAAGTATTACTATAGGTCTAAATAGACAAAAGAGGAAATCTTTAGGATGTCCCTAGGACCAAAAGAATCTTTAGAGGACTGTGAGGAAAGATTCCAACTCAATTATAGGAGGGCTAATTTTACCCTTGACCTTGAGTCACTCAAGCTAGTACTTGTTTTAAGGATCAGGGAAGATGTAATGGAGACCCTCAACATGTTTTCTGGAGGATACATATTCCAACTTCCTTATGATGACATCAAAATAGTGTTCAGAAATCATTTTAGAGCTATTAGGAAAAAGGGTAGTTCTAGTCAAGGGTTGGTGAGTTCATCTCCCTCTGCATCAACCATAAAACATGAGATAGGGAGTATGTTGGAGGATTTCAAGAGTGAAATTTTTCATACCTTTTCCCTATTGATGGGCACTATACATATTAAAAGGAAGCAAGAAGAAGTAGAAAGGGAATTTTATATCTTTTTCCCTAGATGCACTAAGAGACATCCTAGAAATGGGTGCCCATTGAACATCATAGAATGTTGCTCTGTATGTGAGTAGACCATGCAACAAACAAATTTCACTCTTTATCAAGCTTGGAAGTTGTATACCAAGGGGCAGAGAGTGGTTTGGAGAAACCCTACTTCACTAACCAAAGGAGGCCCCAAGACCCTCGACCATATCAACAGGGCAAACAAGGTGCACACTATCCTCCTTACAATCAAAACCAGAATGCACCTTTCTAGCCTTGGTATCCTTCCACTCATCCAGCATGATCAATACCCTCTCCTTGGCCTTATACTCCCCAATATCCTGTAGAAATTCCCACTGTAGATCACATGATAATGCAATATACTAAAGCAAAATACTTGATCTACTTCCACAAACAATCATGCGGAAGCTTAATCGAATATGAGCAACATCAATAAGAACACATATAACTGATAAGAAGAAATCATTCACACATAACACAGAAGAAATAACTCGGGGAAAGCCTCAGCCTAAAACCCCAACTCTGTATTATCATACAAGTGGAAATTTAGTCCAGATTACAAAAAGAATTAACTCTCAAGCTTTCCTGCTCTCTCTGCAATCCCTCTACTGCTCATAGATAGTCAAAGGCCTCTCTTAAACCTTCTCCTCTGCCCTCCAAGCCTCCTATTTCTTTGGGCAATTTTCGTTGGGGTCTAGTGTAGCCACTTGTGTGAATTGGCCTCTTCACACACTCACTAACCTCTGATCTAACTGAGCAATCCTAAAGGAGATAAATCCTTCTCCATGGATGAGCTTCCTTTATAGGAAAAATCCATCCAACTGATAGTACATTGTCCCTCCTTTGATCTCAACTGGGTCTCTGTCTGAACTAACATGCATGAGTTATTCATGAGAGAATATTCAGTTATTTGAAGTGCAACAATTATATGCAAGCATGCATTAACTAACTGAACTCACATTAATTTAAACAAATTGTTTAAATCAATCTAACTAGACTTGGTTCAGTTAACTGAGCCAACTAATTACAACTCAAATCAGAACTCATCCTTATCTCTTTAACTGATGGATAAATTCCTCAATTAATGGAGAAATTGTTGCATGTCCTCACATAGACTTCATGTTTGATTTTTCATAACTAATTAACTCATGGTGAATTAATTAATTTATTTTCAAACAACTGTTAAGTTCAAATTCAAATTTTACTTCCTATTTTTAGTCCAGGGACTGACTAAAATAGGAATCCATCCTGAATTGCTAAAAATAGAAATGTTATTTTTAGCACTTCCATTTTTCATTCCCTATTGCTCAATCCAACACTGGTACCCAAACTACTATTTATAGCAGTGCTATTTTTAGCACTTCTATTTTTAGCATTTCTTGTTGGTGTTTTCAACACTCCCTCTCAATAAGAAAGAAATTCAACTTGAACCTGATCCTGTACCTTTGGAATGTTCTCCATGCAACACTTCTACCAAGTGTGGTTGCTCCAGCAACTCTAGAAACAAAAAACTCCCAACTGACCTCTTTGTTGGGCTAGAAACATACTTTGATGTTGAAGCTTCGTTTGCCGCTGACAAGTTCTCCCTCTTTGACCTCTGAGCTGCTGCAACACTCCATGCATCTCGCACCGTTGCACACCTCTCTATGCTATTCTGCACTGGTGAAACACTCTTGTGCCTCTCACATTGCTGCAGCTTGCTAGCTCTACACAGTCTTGGGACTCCTGCATTGTATCTCTCTCTGTCGCTCCATCTGCATCTGTCTCTACCCAATCATCCAGTGCTACTACTCCTCATCGGGGCTCCCATAGCAAGGTCTAATCAAAGAGGTTGGGTACCACAATGATCCTACCCCTATTCCAGCCTTCTTGGGACTGTCACTCCACATTGTCCCACCTCCTACCTGGAGGTATTGATGCATGTGATCCCTATGTCCACCTGGCTCGAATATTCCCCCTACTGGAGGTCTCTGCATGAGTATATGTCTCTACTCGATCTCCTCTCAACTTCTCCAGTTGTGGCTGCTCCACAACCTCTTGAAGTTGCTTTATCAATCGTGGCTCCTCCACAATCGTCTGAGGCTTCTTCTAGTGTTGCATGTTGAGAGGTAATGTACTCTCCCTCTCAACCACCAAGTCTCCATCAGTTGCCTTGCTCCTCAAGGCTTTGCATGCATCTTGAACCTCAAAAGCATACAGGTTCTTGACTCGTGAACCAATCTGCTTCACCTTTCTAGTGATAATGTGTCTAAGGAAAACCTTTCCCTTATTGAAGACTGCATCATGGCCTATGTCTTCAAGCATCGTGATCGACACCAAATTTCTCTTCAGTCCTGGTACATACTTGACATCGGTCAAGGTAATGCGAGCTCCACGCTCCCTCTAAAAAACAATCATGCATACACCTAAGACACTATACTTTTCATCATTACCCATCGCTATGAATATCTGGAGATCTTTCTCCTCCAAAGTACTGAACAAACTCTTGTCACCTATCATGTGGAAAGAAGCTCCACTGTCAAGAAACCAACCACTTCCCACCATGGATGAAACCATGCATGTGAAGAGAGTGAAATCCAACTTGAACTATGAGGCCAGTGCCTCACCTTCTGATCCTTCCACGGATCCCCTCTTGGATTTCCTCAGTGGACAATTTGTAGCAAAATGGCCCACCTCATGACAACGAAAGCATCACACTTTCAAATTGTCAAACTTCTTTCCACCATGGGAAGAAATGGATTGGGAATGAGAATCCTTTTCCTTCCCCTTCTTCACCTTACTTGCTAAGGCACAGTTTTATTCATCCTCCATGGATGAAGAACCATCTCTGGTGCTTCTCCTTATCTCCTCCTGCATCAGATCTAACCAAAGTCGTTCTCAATCTGGCATTTTCTCTCTTCCATTAACCAAGTCCTGGTAGCTATGCAAGCTCTTAGGAAGACCGAGGAGTGCAAGACGCACCATGTCATCATCAGCTATCGCGATCCCTACACTTCCAAGCTCATCCCTGCATGTGGTGAGCTTGTTTAGATACGTAGAGATCATGTTGCCCTTTTCACACTTGATCTTCCGAAGCTTTTCTTTCAGTGCCAGCATCCTCTGATCGTTGTTATTCTAATATATATATTTCAATGTTTTCCACATTGAAAATGGTGTCTCCTTCCCATGGAGACTCGAGACTATGTGATTGTGAACTCCCTCCAGAAGAGTCCTCCTTGCTCTAGCCACACATTTCCTCCATTCCGCCAATTAAGTAGCATCAGTCGACTTGGAGACTTCTTGATCAATGAAGTCCTTTACACCCTTATCCTCCAATATTGCTTCCATGCAATCCTTCTAGGCTATATCATTTGAACTGCCATCAAGGGCATATTCGAGTCTTAAACCATTGAACACCATAGGTGAAATAGAGATGTGATAAGAACTCGATTTCTATATTCAGGAATCACAAACTTCGAACTTCTCCCTTCTTGTATATTGTTATTCCTTGATCAACTTTGCTCCAATACCATGTAGAAATTCCCACTATGGATCACCTGATAATGAAATATACTAAAGCAAAATACTTGATCTACTTCTACAAACAATTATGTGAAAGCTTATGTTTGGTCAATTTAGTGTGATCTAAATTGCTATTTAGAATGTCAACCCGGGGTTCGTAAACTGACGAAGTGAAGTGTACTATATGTCCTAGATAACCATTTCCTTGGGTTTTTGTCGTTTTAAGCTTTTTAGTTTGTTTTTGGATTTTATTTTTCCTTAATGTGTGATGGTGAGAATGAAAGTGAAGTATGGAGTGTGGGCGGTGATGGTTTCTAAACTTGAAAGTGCTTAAAAGAAAGCTTTACAACAACTAAAATGAAATCAATTCTTAAGAGAAAATAAATGCATCAAATAGTGAACTAATGACAATCGCCCAGTATCCTTGCTGCTGAAAATGAAAAGAAAGCAAAAACTTGAAAAACAACTCAAGCTTAAAGCAAAGCAGCTAATTCACACTACTTTAACTTTTCAGATCCTTTGCCCTTCGGCTCAATCTACCTGGTGGGAAGTAATCATAAACAAGTTAAGGAATATGATATCTAACTGTTCAAGAAAGTAAATTGCATAAAAGAAACTAATCACACTACTTGAATTCTTCAAATCCTTTACCCTTCAGCTCAATCTACCTTGGGGAAGTAATCATGAACATGTCAAGCAATATGATATCTAAATGTAAGTTGCATAAAAGAACTAATCACACTACTTAAACTCTTCTAGTCCTTTACCATTCAGCTCAATCTACTTTATGGAAAGCAACCATGAGTAAGCAATATGACAACCAAATCACACTACAGTTAGTAATATTCTGATTCTTTGCTGATATAGTCATTTGACCACAGAAAGAAATCATAAATTGATGAGCAGTATGATATCTAACTAGCAGAAAAAGAAATAAGCAAATCACAACTTGAAAAGGACAGTGCTAAATTTAAACTCCATAAAATAAAAGTTAGCAGGAAGGACAAGTTGATCTCATATGCCAAAAGTTATCAAAAAGATGAAAAATTGTCTGGGCTGCCTAAGAGAACCTGCAGAAACGCACTGATCAGTTTACAACTCTAAGAAAACAAAGGTAAAGATATGAACAGCAGAAACATAAAACAACATATTATGTACAAGCTAATGATAAAAACAAAACATAATGAAACTAAATAAACACTTTACAAGGCTTCATCATGCAGGGGCCCTCTGCCACTTCAGCCAATCAAATAATCACATGGCTATCTTCAGAAAAGTCTTCTCATGTATTAAAACAACAACATATAAAACAGTGGGGTGATAAGATAACCAGCAGCACGAAATTACATAAACAGTTCAGAATTCACATGCATCAAAAGTCTCTCTACAGCGTTCAATGACGCGTTATTTATAATGCAAAAATACTACAGCTAACTAACAACTTCTACGCTATTAACTGCGTTGCCATAGACACGTAGATCTCTTCAGCCGAGATCTAGTGTAACTGTCGTCATGTTTCTTAAATCTTCGGAGTGGTTGGCTGTTAGATTCACGTTTCAGGAACGATCTCCAGGTGTGCTGGTGCCTTCGTGAGCTAAGAACTATGCCACGTATCATTCACGTGCCCAAAACAGTGACGTGCCACCGCTGAACTCTTTGGCTGGCCTTGTATTTGACTTTGGTTGACCGCGGCCTCTCATGGATGATTTGGCCGATTTGAATGGACACATTCCATGTACCTGCCATCTGGAGCTTGCCCATGTAGCTTGTTTCTTCAGAGGACACCTGGAGCATAGCTTTTAACAAAATAGCTGCAAAATCTTGTGCTGGCTGCGGAAACCTATGCTGGGTGCGGAAACTGACAAGTTTCCACAGCTGCATGAACAAAAAAACTAAACCAAACAACAGTCATCAGTATAGTCAGAAAACCATATAAACAGTCCTTTTTAGACTATAATGCAATGATTTAACAGCTGGATGAATGGAGTGAGTGGAGAAAGAAGGCTAAGAGGGTGTATAGGAAGGTGCAGGTTTGAGGCTCAACATACCCCCACTGTGAAGGTGTTGCATGTCCTCATGCAACCAAAATTGAGTTATTTCCCCCTTAATCCACATGCTCTGAGGCTTCTGCAAGGACATCTAGTCCTCTTTTCTTTTTCTTTGATGCCATCATCATCATCATTCTTGGCTTTCTAACTAGACATTTGAACTTGAGGTTAATTAAAGCTCTGCTTAACTTTTTGCATCTCTTCTTCAGTATTCTATTCTTCTTCTGCCATAGTCCTAAATGAAGCATGGTATTATCATGGACCATTTTGTCTACCTTACCCTGCTCTTTAAGTGCTTCATTTTCTTGTATTATGTGTCTATTTAGGACTTCTAGCTCAAATACTTCTTGTTTCAGAGACTGAACCTGTGCATTAAGTGGCAGAGAGGTACCTGGTCCTACAGCTGATTGTTCTAAGGATTCCAGGTAATTGTATACCTCTTGTTGATTACGATCCACCTCAAGTGACTTTCTCTGTCTAAACTCAAAATCTGGTGGAGGAGGACTGCTCACTCCTTCTGGCCGAAAAGGACTTTCCTCTCATGGAGGACTTGTTTCAAGGCTTGGCTGTTCTGGAGATTTCTCAAGTATTTCTTCACTTAAATCAATAAAGTGGGACTGATCTCCCTTGGTTTTCTTCCATTTCCCTTTTAGCTGAGAGCTCCTTCTCAAGGATGAACTCACACTTGTCTTTTTTGGACTCTGTTTCCCTTTCTACTGTTTCTTGGCCATGGCAGCAGCTTTAATATCTACTAGCCTTTCTGACAGAGGCTGGTAATCTTCTTCTAAGGATTTCTCAGGGGATGGAGAGACCTCTTGAGTGGTTATTTTTCCCTTTTCTTTCTTTTGTTTCTTATTCTTGGGCTGGTCTTCTTCCTCTTTTTGGACAGTTTGTTCAATTTCTTTTGGAGGGAAGTCTTGGGCTGTAACATTTTTCTCTCTCCTCCTACTTTTCCTTGGGATTTTTGGTGGACTACTTCCAGAGGCCTCAGATGGCTCTTGGAAGTAGTTTCTTGTTAAAAATTGTTCCCAAGTATCCTTATTTTTCTTTAAC
>APFE031403558.1:0-10511 GCA_000404065.3 Pinus taeda
GGATGTTTCACAATCATCTTTCCTTAACTAAACTTTGTCACACATTTTACTAAGGCTTCTGAACAAATAGAAAGGGATATCTATTGATGCTTTACCTATGAAATGCAACAAGAGTTTAAAATGATAAGAGTAAACTTTGGTGTACCTCCCCTCACATGTTAGGTATTTCTGGATCCCTGTAAGGAGCAGAGCATAATGTTATTTTATATAATTCCTTGGCACAGCTTTGGTGAGGTCCTCATTTACATACTGTTCCTTCAAAAATTCCTTACAGGGAGTCATGTCAAACTTGAAATTTTTGAACCACTCTTGTCCTCCTCTCGGAATTTCGGTGACAAGAGAAATGGCTTGTGGAGACACAGGAAACTCTAGCATTGACACCTTAGAATTCAAGCCAGTAAAATTCAATGCAAAAGCTTTCGTTACCTCTGTATGTCCTCCCTTCAACTTTTCGCAAAACCTCCAGCAACCAACATTTTTAAAGGCTCGTGCTACATCTTCATCTCTGAGTGTAAGATCAAGCCCCTTTGGCTCTGTTCTTAGGCACCTTCCGGATCGATGTACTCTTTTCTCCATCTTGCTCAGAATATCTTCGCACAGAGAACTAACAGTAGCTACAATTCACAAAACAGCTTCGGCTTTGGAGTGCAGGCTCGCTTGCAATGATCCCTTTAAATGAAAACTCGAGCTTCTTTGCGTTTTTTCAAAAACTCGTCATACAACAGGCATGTTAATGCACCATGAATAAAAATTATGACACATCCATATCTCATAAGATCTCTTTAAAATAATTGTCATGTGCGTGATCCTAAACCTGATGGCGGAATGATAACCTATCATGACCTGGAGAAGACATCAACTGACAAAATGTGAACGGACCTAATGACTCATCTTCCCAGACTTGACATTTCAATAAAATGCGCCGCAAAAACCCTGAATCCCCGATTTCGTAGCGCAGACAATTATGAATTGACAAAACGCGCTACGAAATGGCTGGTAAACGATACGCTGCGAAAAGGTGGAAAAATGATTGCGCAGCTAAATTGGCCAATCAGATTGCGCTGCGAAACTGCGCAAAATACAAATGACGCAAACAAGACAAGACATGCCTTACACAATAATGATGGAGGGTATCTAACGGTTTTTCACAAGGACTCACATTAATACCTTTTGGAATTGTGACTTCAAAGTGACACACATAGAAACCTATTGACTTAAACAAAATTTTTTTATATGAAATTTTGGACATAGGTGGATTGTGGTTTTAAGTGATAACAGTGGCTCCACTTGGGATAGTGTGCTCTTGTAGTACACTAAGAACTCGTAGCACCAGTGCCTTTATCCATCTTATTGCACTCACACACGACTGACAAGCATCCCTTTCAAACTTTGTGGGTCTTCACCTCGGGCTAAAGTCTTCCTGTTCAGCTTGTTAGTTATTTTTTAACAGAAAACATTCATAAAATGGTTATATACAATGATCATGGAATACTTGGTAGAATTTTACTGATTGTAATGCTTTAAGAACCTGCCATTAACAGGTCCTCCAGCATATGGTGATCCATCAACCTCTTGCAGAATATAGGTGTTACTCCCATGGTAAGCTGAAATCAAATATGGCCCCTTCCATAAATTCTCAAATTTGCCATGTTTGCCCTTTTCCTCAATTCTAGCTTCCCACTTTAAGACTTTGTCATTAATCTGAAATGTGACATCTTTAATCTTCTTGTCAAAAGCTCTCTTGACCCGATTCTGATTTTGCTGATGGCCTTCAAACACTTCATTTCTCTTTTCTTGCAAAGCTATCAACTGATTGATTCTGCGTTGTATGGCATTTGGTTCTTCTTCTAGTCCTTGAATTAACTTCATAACTGGTACCCCAAGAGATGTTGGGAAAATAGCCTCTGCACCATACACAAGCTCATAGGGTGATGTTCCAATAGACCTTTTTGTACAAATGCGATCAGCCCACAAGGCATACTTCAACTTTAAGTGCCAAGCCTTTTTGTTTTCTTGCAACAGTTTCTTGATGATCCTCACAAGACTTTTATTTGAGCTTTCAGCCAAACCATTTCCCTGTGGATAATAAGCTGTGGAGTGACCAAGGGAAATATGATATTGATGACAAAAATTTATCATTCTTTTGGATTTAAAAGCCTGAGCATTGTCTGTGATGAGCTTGAGTGGACATCCAAACCTTGACAAGATGTTGTTCTCTAAAAAGGAAATAATCACTGAATCATTTGCTTGCCTAGTTGGCACCGCCTCTATCCACTTTGTAAAATAATCAGTGGCTATGAGAATCCACCGATGCTGCCTTGATGAAGGAGGATGTATTTCACCTATGAAATCTAATCCCCACTGCTGGAAGGGGGCTTCAACATAGATAGGGATCAATGGCATAGGCATAAGCTTTCTTTTGCCCTCAAACATTTGACATTCATGACATGAAGCTATTCTTTTATAAATATCTCTGAACATAGTTGGCCAAAAATACCCCGCTCTTAGAATTTTATTTGCAGTAGCTTTCCAATAGTGATGGCCTCCACAATCTCCTTTATGAAACTCATCAATTACCTTTTCAGCTTCTTCCTCAATGAGACAATTTAACAAAATCCCACCTGCATCTTTCCAAAACAAATTCTGCTCATATACAACGTATCTCAGAGATTTGAGCTTGGTGAACCGAGCTTTAGACTTGGATAGATTATCAGGGGCTCTGTTGTGTTGTAAAACAAATGCCACATCCCTATACCATTCTGATGTCAGAAATTTTTCATTAATTTGAACCAACTCCTCTTCTATCTCAGAAATTTCTGATATTTCTGCATTAAAATTGATCTCACTGCTGTCCAAATTTGAATGAGTTAACAGCTTTGCTAACCCCTGACCCTTCACCAACTTGGTGGGTCTAATTTCAATATCATATTCTAACAACTTGGCTATCCATTTTCCTCTTTTACCATCCGGGTCTGCTTGTGTAAGGATGTCTTTAATGACAGTACTTGGCACATATGCAATAACATGAGAATGCAGTACATAAATTCTAAAATCCTTGATTGCTTTCACCAATGCATATGCTTGCTTCCCCAAAATATTGTACTTCAATTCAGCATTAGCCAATGTCTTACTAAAAAAGGAAATGGGCTGTTCAATACCTTGACTCCCTTTCTGCAATAAGACTCCAGCAATTGTATCCTCATAAGCAAATGTGAAAATTAGAAATTCCTTGGTGAAATCAGGGCTAATAAGAACCGGTGCTAGAGTGAGTGCTTTCTTAATTTCTTCAAATGACTTCCTTGCCTCAGCTATCCACTTAAAATCTGCTCCTTTCTTTAGCATTTTAGTGATATGCTTGACTACTTCAGCAAAATTAGGGATGAACCTTCTAACAAAATTAACCTTACCAAGAAAAGATTGAACCTCTTTCTTGCTCCTTGGCAAATCCAACTTTGAAATAGCACTGACTCTATTAGGATCAATCCTAATTCCTTCTTCTGAAATGATGTGCCCAAGTAACTTACCAGAAGTCAAAGCAAAAATGCTTTTGGTTGGGTTTAAGGAAATACCAAACCTCCTACACTTTAGCAAGATCCTTTCAAGGTGTTTTAAGTGATCTTCTTCCCTCTTTGAAAAGACTGTGATATCATCAAGATATACCACCACTAATTTATCTTTTTCCTTAGCAAAAGCAATGTCCATAGCCCTCTGGAAAGTTGCCCCTGCATTCATGAGGCCAAAAGGCATCTTGGCATACATAAATGTGCCCCATGGTGTGGTGAAGGCTGTCTTCTCCTGATCATCTGGATGAACAAGGATCTGATTGTATCCCGAGAAACCATCTAACATTGACAGTCTTTGAGAGCCAACAATATTTTGTAGAATAAGATCCATTTTAGGAAGGGGATAGTTGTCCTTCAATGAAGCCTTGTTCAAATTTCTAAAATCTATGCAAATCCTTGTCTCCCCATTCTTTTTCCTTACTGGTACCAGATTGGCAAGCCAATTTGAAAATCTAATTGGAACAATAATCTTTGCATCAAAGAGCTTCTTCACTTCCTTCTCAATAAGTGGCATAAGAAGAGGATTAATTCTTCTTAGTTTCTGCTTAAAAGGTTTCTCATTTTCCTTGACTGGGATAGTATGTTGTATTATTGAAGAATCATACTATTTTAGATCAGCATAGCTCCATGCAAAAACATCAATAAACTTTTTCATCAACTCAACATACTTAACCTTTAGATCAGCTGATAAGAATTTTGAAATTTTGACTAATTTAGGCGCTACTGAATCACCTAAATTACAGCTCTCTACTTCCTCTTCATTTGCTTGCAACCTTGGTGCTTTAAACACATCATTCTAATCAAAAAGTTTCTCAAGTGGAATAAGACCTTTAGGAATCAGATTATTTTGCAGCTGTAAGACCTCAGACTTTTCCCTTGTCTCTGCTAACATATTTTGCTGATCAATTTGGCTATGTTCAAACTCTCCTTTCAACTCTAGGAAACTTCTGACCTGCTGATCATCTTCAAAGACCTGCCAATTAAGGATATTATCTAGGATGACTGGCCTATGGCGGACTTTCACTTCATAATTGTCAGAAGTATGCTTAGGAATAACAAAAAGACTAGCTGCTACAGCAAGAGAATCTGCCATAGAATTCTGATCTCTGGTTTTTATATTGAAAGTATATGACTGGAATTTTTCCAACAATTCCAACACCAAGTTTCTATAAGCTCTCATCCTTGCATCTTTTGTTTGATAAGCACCTTGAACTTGCTTTATGACTAATTCAGAATCTCCATAAATAGCAATGTTCTTTGCCTTAAATTCTATCAAGGCTTCTAAGCCTAAAACCAGAGACTCATATTCAGCCATATTATTTGTACAATCAAAATTAAGTTTATATGACAAAAACTTACTTTCCTCAGCTGGACTCATGATCCAAATCCTAGCTCCTGCACCTTCTTTCCTTGTTGCTCCATCAAAGTACAAGGACCAACAACTATAGGCATCTCTTTCATTACTTTGCTGCAACTCTTCACACTGATTTTCTGCCTTTTCTTCCTGTAATTCTTTTCCCACTGATTCATTAAATAGAATAGCTGATCCAAGGCATGTATCACAAGAATAAATGGGAAAATTTTGTGGCTTGTCCTTGCTACTCACCATATATGCCATTCTTGTTTCACGATATAACCTTCTTTGTTCTCCAAAAACTAGTATAGTAGCATAAGTTAGGTCCATTTGCATGGTACCCTTGATCTTTGCTGCCCATGACCTTGAAAGTAACATCCCAAATTTAGGTGGAACATCTGCAACAACAATGTCCATGACAGTTGTTTTTGCAGGGATTTGTGTGAGTGCCACAACCACATCTTTTATCAACCCAATACAATGAACCCTCTTTGAATCAAAAGAAAATAAGTCCTTGTATGGTCTAGTTACTTCTAATCCCAACCTTTCCATAATAACTTTAGGCATGAGGTTATGGGATGCCCCTGAATCTAGCATGGCATTATGAAGAGTCATCTCATGTATATTGATGCTTATATAGAAAGGAGGAAACTCATCATTTTGCTCATCTTCAAGTCTTGGACCTAGACAAATAACAGGATTATCCTCTTGCACATTCAAAATATCAGCCCCTCCTGGTGGAGAATTAAGCATTTCCACAATCTTACTTCTATACTTGTCTACTTTCAAGATTTCATTAAATGGGACTGATATTTTAATTTTAGCAATCTCATTTTCTATGTTAAATACAGGAGTAGACCTTTCAGTTTCCTTAGGAGGAGCAGGGGTTTGATTATCCTTTTTCTCAAGAGGAGTATCACCTTTTCCATCAGCCTGTTTTGGCTCCTCCTTTTTATCTTCCACTGCCTTTGAAACACCTTTCTTGGGCTGAGCTTTGTTTGCTGTAATGGGGACATCTCTGTTCCTGAGGTTGTATTGCTTTTGAATCTCAAATATGGCATGCTGATAACCCTTTAAGAAATCTGAGGGTTCTTCCTCGACCTTTAACTGGTTAGACTCATCATGTTCCTCCTTTGTTAAGAATATTTCTGAATCTTCTTCACCAAGGCAGTGAATAGATTCTTCAGGCTCTTCAGGTCCTTCTTCTTCATCTACCATGTTTTGTTGAAAAGGAGGCCTCACTGGAAGATCTGCTTGCTGATTTTTATTGTCTCTTGGCCTCTGCTGATTTTGAGGCCTTCTAAACTGAGGGTTCCTGAACCGAGGTTCTTGCTGTGCTTGGGGAGTAGCAGTATTCCCAAGTGCTAATTGATCCATCAATTTTTCCATAGTTTTTATGACAGTTTCAAACTTGTCTTCTTGAGTAGAGGTAGAAGGCTTTTCCTCTTCTTTTACTCTAGCTTTTGGCATCTTTGACTTTTTGATAGCAAGCATATTTGCCTCTACTTTAACTGCATCATTTTGCATTTCAGCCAAAGTAGCAGACTCTCTCTCTCTGAGTAAAAGAGAGAAATCTGAATCAAAGGACTCAGCATACCTTAATTGAGCCAAAGCCCCAGGAGGTTTCAAATGTGCTGGAATGGAATTATATATTTTATTAAATCTCTTGGAAAAGTTTTGAATAGTCTCATCTGGGGCTCTTCTTCAATTATTATATTCAGTGAGGGCCTGAACAGGATTAGTTCTATTTCCCCATTTTCTCAAAAAACTATCTTCAAACTCAGCCCAACTATGAATGCTACCAGCTCCCAAAGCTTTGAACCATTTTCGGACTTCCCCAATAAAGGTTTGAGCAAACAGTCTTAATTTTACATCTTCATCATCTACTTCTTCCCTGTCAACAAAGTCATTGAATCTATCCACATGTTCTTCAGCTATAATGTCTTCATCTCCTCCCCATGTTGGAATTCTAGTAGCATATTTGCTAGGAAGATCATGCAAAATTTGGGGAAGAGCTAGAGGAGCATACCTAGCAGGTACAGCCATAAGGAATGGAGGAACTATTACAATAGGTATTGTATGACCAGAAGGAGCAGAACTAGTATGAGACATTGTTTGAGGGCTATTAGGACTAGCAGAGGCAGAAGACAAAATGTGAGTACGAAAAGGACTATTGGGACTTTGTAAACCACTAACAAAAGAGCTCCAATTTGGGAGAGGTAAACCGGTTTTTGACTTAAGCAAAACTTCAAAAGGGTCAAGCTCCTTGAGCTGTTCCAAGTCCTCTTCCTCTAATAACAATTCAGAAGTAACAATTTCCCAAAACTCCTCTTTATCTGTTTGTGATACTAAAGATGAGGTATCAATACCTTTCTTTTGTAAACTCAAAATAATTCCAATCAATTCCTCTTCATCTTCAGACCTCAACAACACTTCTTGGATTTTATCATCAACAATTTTATTTTCAGGACTTCTTGAAAATTCAGGAAACAAAGACTTTGAAATATTTGAAGTACCTGGTATATCAGAAAACTTTTGTCTTCCCCTTGAGATGATATTTGGATTCTCCACAGGAGTAGGTGGATTTGGGTCAGGATTACTCCTTGTATATCGTCCTCTCGAAGCCACCTTTTAAACTTTAAAAATTAATGGAGTCACCAAGGTAGAATGCAGCCTCGAAAACCACTTTGAACTCCTGCTACCTTCAGAAATTCAATCTTAAGATTTCGAGAATGAGTAATCATCAGACTTCCGGCAGACGCACCAAAATGTTATCATAAAATCAGTACTAAGGGCTGCTACTTAATAAGATCTCATGAAACTGTTTCAGACCAGGCTTTAGACTAAGGTTAGCCTCCTTAGTCAGAGAGGGCTCTCTCACAGATTTTTGATATGCATTAAGGGCAAGAAAAGATGGCTAACTCTTTAAATAGTAAATGAATTTTAAGCTGGTTGGAACAACAAAATTAGGCTTCACCCGTTGGGCTCATGGAGTCATACACTTCTGCAGTAAACAAGTAGCTACTCAATCATGGAAACCAAGGCATATAATGTCTCAATGCTCAAAACATTTAACAAGCAGAACCTCAACTCAATAAACATACACAGAAAGTCTGAGCACTAGGTGAATTCAGAGTGATTGCATGTTTAATGAACTGTAAAACAAGAAGAATAAAGACCAAACCACATATACTCTGAGCATTTGAAACACAAGATGAATCTTGGGAAGAAAAAGCATCCTTTCTATTACTGTCAAAGTCCTTTACATAAGCCAATATGAAAACTCTGTTTTTATAAAAATCTCCAACCCTTTTTACATCAGAGTTTCTCCTATATATAGGAAAACAAAATTAAACTACCTTGAGTCTCCTCCTCCAGCATGAGGGGAGCTCGAAAATCTATCATTAACTGCCTTATCTATATTTAAACTAACTTATTAAATACAAAGGTATTGTGCTGTAAATACATAGAGTCCTATTCCTAATGAAACTCTAATTTTATCTCCTCGTATGCATGATTCTTTCTTGAGCTTTGACACCTGTACTATTTCTGTAGTGGCTGCAATACATTGGAGAGATATTCACTGAACGAGCTGCCTTGGATTCTAACTGTGCAGATGACTCATTATCTGATGCAGATATGTGCCCTGTTTTCATGGTCCCGCCTTCCATCAATCTTTATTTCCAAAAGAACATGCTTTAAGTTGTTTAATGCCTTTGATGACCACGCATAACACCATATGGCTAATAATCTGGATGCTTTGTGAACTAGACAGGTGTTCAACCCAAAATTCTGGTAACCCTACCAGAACCCTAATATTTCGGTCATAAAGTAACTTTATGAAAACTTTAGCAAAAACCAAAATGTTTCACCTTTTTGCTACAAAACTTACACCTGTCATTCTTCGAATGTTTAGGTAGCCTTATATGGTTTCTTTCCTGCCCTCGAGGCATTCTTTTTCAAAATTTGCTGACCTCAGCATCAATTTCATTGTTTTTTACAAAACAGTCACCTACAGCAGTTTCGTAGCGCGCTAAGAAACTGCTGTTCTTTTCAAAAATTACAGTCTTCAATAAATTTATCAAATACTTTGTGACTGCTACAGCTTCGTTTTTGGCTTCAAAATTCCTAATTTATCTTCCTTTTTTATGTTGTGCTTACATGCCTCAAAACTAATGAACTTAAGAAAATTAAAACAAAAACTTGGGGAAACATTTGACCTTAAACATTTGCAACTTTTATTTGGCAACTAACTTGCCTAACTGAGCTTTTAGTTTTGCAAGCTCCTTTTCCATGGCTGCAATTTCTGATACAGTTTTCTCCAAATTAGCCATTTCTTCCTCAGCTGCCTCCCATCGTTCCTTTGAAGATGAGGTCTTGTTTTCTTTGACAATGGGAACCTTTTTATCCATATCCTTCTTTTTGACTTCCTTTTCTTTTTCTGCTTTAGATAGCTGCTTTTCCATCTCTTTGGCCTGTCCTCTTGTGTAGGGTTTTCTTTTGATTTCCTCTGCCTTCTCTGCTTTAGGCAGTTGACTAATTTCTTTTGTTGCAGGTACCTTCACAGATGTCTCATCCTGGTGCAATTTCTCAGTTGCTTTGCTTTGCCTCCTAGTGACTGGCCTTCGTGTTTTGACCATAAATTCCTTACCAGATTCTTCAAACCTTAACCTTTTCGAGGCTTTTGATTTTTTGGAGCTATCAGGTGATGACTGGGTTAAGTCAATAGACATTGACTCAACCTGTACTGATCTGGCTTGCTCAAAATCAATTGCCTCAAGCAAATCATTTAGACTAGCCTTTGACATAGGGCTTTCTTCCACTGCTATTGATTTGCCTTTTTCTCTGCTTAGCTAACTTCTGGTTCTGACTCTTGACATTTGTTCAATTCCACTTGGCCCCGGTGCATCTTTCTGGTGCTTGATTTTCTCTTTTGGTGACTTGGGAGTCTCCTTTGCTGATGATTTAGTTGTTCTCTTTTATGACCACAGACTTCTCTGATTTCTTGGACTTTGGTTTTGGGCTTCTTTTGGTCTTTCACCTCCTTTCTGAGCTCAGCCAGAGTAGGTTCTTCAATTCTTCCCTCTCTTTCCCTAACAGGCAATGGAGTGAGGCCTGTTTTGCTTTGAAAGCCGGCCATAAAAATAAAAGAATCCCAATCTTTACCAATTTTTTGCAAACCATCTAACACCAGCAACTTTACTAAACCATGGTGAAACAGGGATGTTTCACAATCATCTTTCTTTAACTGGATTTTATCACACATTTTACTAAGGCTTTTGAACAAGTAGAAAGGGATATCTATTGATGCTTTACCTGTGAAATGCAACAAGAGTTTGAAATGATAGGAATAAATTTTGCCGTGCCTCCCCTCACATGTTAAGAATTTCTGGATGCATGTAAGGAGCAGAGCAAAATGTTCTTTTACGTAACTCCTTGGCACGGCTTTGGTGAGGTCCTCATTTACATACTGTTCCTTCAAAAATTCCTTATAGGGACTCATGTCAAATTTAAAATTTTTGAACCACTCTTGTCCTCCTCTCGGAATTTCAGTGACAATAGAAATGGCTTGTGGAGACACAGGAAATTCTAGC
>APFE031403564.1:6486-25262 GCA_000404065.3 Pinus taeda
ATTATTAATATTGGATTTATTGACTCTTTACTTAACTATAACTATGACTCGATCCTATTACATAAATAAGGGGGTTAGGGTGGGACCCTAACAATATCAAGCTGGGTTAACAATCCCATAATCAAAGCTGATCACAAATTTCCTTCGAGGAGAAGGTTCAAGAAAGCATATGGAGGTTGGATGCCTATGTGACAATATGTATGGGTACTAGTACCAAAAGAACCTTGAATTCTTCAATATTTTTCTCTAGCATTGAAGGACCCGATTAATGGTACTTTGTTCTTGCCATTATCATTCCATTTCCCAAAGGTATAATATCTCGTTAACAATACTAGCGTTTTTTTCACTGAATGATGAGAGAGCCATAACACTTGGAAGCCTCGTTAGGATCAATCCTAACACTAGTAAGTCATTATTGTCAATCAAGAACATTTGTAGATTCGTGAGGCCATTAAAGGAATGTACTAATATGGATTTAAACACATTTGTCTTGAGAAACACCAATTACAGCATATCCATCATTCCACTGAATCCAGGGAACAATCTCGACAACAAATTCCTTTGCATGATTATCTAGGATAGAACGCTCTACAACTCCCAACGTGGAAATCATCATCCAAGAATCCATTTTCTAGCTAGGAGTTCAACCACTAGCTGCCACAATAATTTCTATCACCACTGGAGGAGATCTCATGCAAATTTACCTTTAACACAATTATTAAGCACTAGTAGGCTGGTACCGCACAATTATAAAAATTAGCACACTTCCATGACCGATTTACCAATATCACAAACTTGATTGACTTACTAACATCCCAAACTCAATCAACAAGATTTGATAGTTCCTACAATATTCTATCTTTAATCTGTTGCCAAATACCCATTGATTGAAGTTATTCATGCTTCCTCAAAGAACTATCATTCCTTTTATCTTCATCACTCCTTTAAGACAACAATTGACTTTTTATTCAAGCATTTGACATATTTTATATGAAAAATAACCCTAGAGAAAATGATTACAAGTCGAAACAGAACTTGTCAGAGCATGGATTTCATGATTTGTAACACTTACTTAGAATGATCATGATAGAATTAATGAGTCCTCTTACTTCCAATAGAATAATAAAGTGAATTAATGAGCCCTTTACTTCCAATAGACTAATAAATCCATTTACACCACATAATCCATGCTACTCAATCCAATGCCACGATCCAAGCTCAGATCGGTTACACACATCTCTGTCCACAGAGACTACAAAATTTCAATGCAACTCTTTTCATGATGTGGTTGGGCTCTCCTCTTTAAATGTGTGTTGCCACCACTAAGACTACAACAATGAGTAGAGTGCAACAGTTAGGAAAGAAAAAAAACTCGCAACAAATCTACTCATCCATGCTAGGATACCAAGTGATGGTGATGTACCACATCACGCAAAGGATATTAAAAAACATGGATATTTGCAAAAAAAGTGTACCCTAATTCCCGAGAAATTATATTAATTAAATCATTCCCTAATGTTACATTTAGTGTATAAATAGTTAATTTTTATAATTATAAGTGACCATAAAAATTGCATTATAATTATATTATAATTAGTTAATTAATTTTAACTATTTTCTAAACTATCAACAAATTCATTATTATTATAATTAGCTGATTAGTTTTAACTATTTTCTAAACTATCTCTTATAATATATCTCTAACTATCTTCTATTGTTTCTTTAGGCTATCTTCATGATTCTCTTAACAGATTTATTCATCCCTACTTTCACTCGCATTCTTGCATATCTCATCCATACTTTCATATTCCCCCTATGCCATTTCTACTTAAACTTTTAGAATAGTATGCATTATCACATTTTTCATTATATTATTCATTAAACATTACAAATAGAAATTATTCCTTCATGTCCCATTTTTAATGATAATTTTTTATTAAACTAATCCCTTCTCAATATTTATCTTTGTTATCCTTTTGTATCGATCTTTCTTGGTCTTAGTCATTTTTTATTCTCATATTTCTCCATCTTGCACTAGTCAAAACTCATATAAAAAAATCACCATCCCTAGTTATCTCGAAAACTACTCATGTTTAATTCATCAACATATATTCTATCGCAACTTAGTCATTTTTTATTCTCATATTCGTCCGTCTTGCACTACTAAAAAATCATATAAAAAAATCACCATCCCCTCATATAAAAAATTCACCATCCTTAGTTATCTAGAAAAATACTCATATTTAATTCGTCAACATATATTCTATCACAACTCTACATACATATACCAATTATTCACCCTATCTCATCATTATCATTATCATTATCCTCATTCTCTTAAATTGAGATTTTTAGTTCACTCATAACCCTCATGTTGCATCAATTGTTTTACCTAAAACCAACCTAATTAAATTAGGTATTCGCAGCCAAGTACAGTTTCCCTATTCCCCGGTCCAGTACAGTTTCCTGGTCAAATATAGCCGTTTCCTAGTCAACTATAGCCATTGGATGATCTGCTTTCTCTATTTAAATTGTTTCCATGATATGGTTCTTCAACTTTCCCTGACCACACTTGTTGGTTCTCAACAAATTAATTATGATGTGATTTTTCCCGAAAAATCTTCTCAATTTATAACATATCATAATTAAATATATGAAAATCAAATTTACATAAAACTATTGTTTTATCTATCCTCACGTTTTTTAATTTTGTTTAGCTATAAAATAACTATAAAAACAAAAGCGGAACATCAAATTGCAGGGGATGCCGCCACGTGCATACAGTCTACTAAATGACGAAGCGGGGATGGAATTTGAAGGGTTGATTTGCCATCAAATACAACCAACATTTTTTCTTCCTCCTCAATATTTTTTGTTTTTTTCATTAAATCATACAACGTACTAAATCACGAAGCATTTTTTTTGTTTTTTTCATAGAATCATACATTGTACTAAATGACGAAGCAACGACCGAATTTGAAGGGGTGATTTTCCATCAAATACAACCAACATTTTCCCCCCGTAGTCAATAGTTTCTTTTTGTTTTTTTCATAGAATCAGAGGCATTAGAGTTACACACATTGTTAATTTTGACGGGTATTTCAGATTTGAAATTCCTACCTGCAATGAAAAGAAGGTGGACGATTTTACAAAATATTCCACTAATAATAAAGGTGGACAACAACAAGATTTGACGAAATATTCCCGGAATATCTGCAAAGAAAGGAAGGTGGATGATTTTACAAAATATTCCACTAATAATAAAGTTGGAAAGCAACAAGATTTGATGAAATATTCCATGAATATCTTTCATGTGATCGTCCAAACCATGTAAAGTGATGTGTTATTAATTTGTAATTTTGCAATATAAACACTTTCCCAATATCAAATAATGTAACAATCCACTGGTAATGTTATTTGTGTATTACTAATATATATTTTTTTTCCATATCTAAACACTGAGATATTGGCATTGACCTTAATATGCAAGCTGGAGCCACTTCCTACCAAAAAAGGTAGAGACTTGTTGCTAGGCGACGGTACTTGTTGAAACTTGAAACCCAATCCACCATTCTTATCCATCCAAATCTTATCCCATTTTCCTCTATGTCTCCATGTCACACACGACTTCCTTGGTGGACTCATCTATAAATATTGGCTTCTTGCCTCCCCATTATAGATATTCACTGTTTGGCTTTCATCCTAAGACAACATCAATACATAAATTCTGCTTCGATGGTTTCTACATTTATGGCTTTGAATGGGCCAAGCGTAGCGTACTTGATGATGATGGCACTCATACTCAGTGAGAAACTCCTATAATAAATTCACCCATGCTCCTCCTATCTAAACATCTCACTGACGACATCTCACCCATGCTCCTCCTATTAATTTGTTTGTTTGATTATTTGTTTGTTGTTGCAGTGTGCAGTGGAGTAAGCAGGACGACGTTCACACTAGTGAACAACTGCAACTAAATGATCTCACCAGGCATCGTGGCGTGGAATGGGGCATCCCTCACTAGCAGTAGCTTTGCCCTCAATCTGAACCAGTACTTGTTGGTGCTGGATGCACCAGTCGGTTGGTCGAGTCGCTTCTGGGGCTGCACACGCTGTGCCTTCGGCACTGTAGGCAAGGGCTCTTGCACCACGAGGGATTATGGATGTGGCCTCAAATGTGAGGATGCCTGTCATTCCCCCAGGCCTAAGGTAGTCTTCCAACCATACTTGGCAAGGTGCGGCACCACCGAACACTTTCTTTTCACCAATACTTATGCTGATGGACTACGCCTAACCATTAGTCTACTTAGTTTGTTTTTCACAACCAAGTATTATTATGTTTCCTTTATATAGATGAAAACCCATACATATTCATCATCAACAAAAATTAACACATATACAAATGCACAACAATATAAAGGGAGGGGCAAGTCCTTGCAATATGAGTCTGCTCGAATCAATATATATAATCTTCTTTTATAAGTACAAGTTAAATATTGGGAAACCCCAAATTTACACTTAGCCAATTTTCCAATTTCGGCAAACTCAGTTGCCCAGCTTGTCGACGCCTCTACACGGTCATCGCATGACTCACCAACCCTTCGTTCACCTCGTTGCACGATTGCGTCATTTGCCCAACTTGGGCGTGCCTCGTCATAACCAAGTTGCCACACACGGGTGCCTCCGCACGAGTTACACCTCCATTCACAACTCTAACACTTCACTGTTTCCACTATTTTTTCGTGCATGGCGAGCCCTACCTGGGTCACCCATCTACACGATTCTTTGTTTCGGCGTACACGGTGCACCCTCACCCAACCACCCATCCACACATCCACCCGTTCACCCAACTCATCCACCCAAACTTGTTCACCCGAGTCGCCACAAGACTTCACCCAGGTCGCCCGACGACCTCACCTGGTTCACCCGAACAACTTCACCCGGGTCGCTCGATGACCTCACCCGGCTCGCCCGAACGACTTCACCCAGGTCGCCTGACGACTTCACCCGGGTCACCCGATGACCTCACCCAGCTCACCCGAAGGACTTCACCTGGGTCACCCTACAACCTCGCCGAGTTTGCTCGAATGACCTCACCCGAGTTTTCTGCCCGACGACCTCCCCCGAGTTTTCTACCCGACGACCTCACCCGAGTTTTTCCTAAATGACCTTGCCCGAGTTTCCTGTATGAGTTTTTCACCCGACTTTTCTGCACGAGTTTTTCACCCGAGTTCTGCCCATTGTGCGGGTTCATCCATGCATGGAAAAACTCCTTGTTTGAACTCGTGTTGGCTGAATGATGATCGAATGATGGTCGTTTGCCTCCAAACGCCCTCCAATATATACGGGCGGGTGGCGGGTTATGTCACCCGGCCGACCCGCACCCAACGCCCAAGCTGACTCGTTCAACATGTTGCCTTCGCCCAAGTGGAGGGTCGGCCTGCCCAACTCATGGGACCGCCCTCTCAACTCACCCAACATCGTATAAACTCACCTCTAAGAGACTTCACACGCATTTCGCACAAGTTCTTCGCATGGTGGAGTTGCCCTGCCCGTCGCACGGACCGTAGGTCCTTACATCCTCCCCCACTTGAAGTCATTGTCGTCCTCGATAATATCTCATCCCGGTAACCATCTATCACCAAGATCATCATACCAAGGCATACATCCCATCTGTATGTCATATATCATAAATCATCTCAATCCATGACCATCAACCACTCTGTCACAATCTCCACATGCTGCTCCCCATCATGGAAGGCTGGCCCCCCCATCTCAAGCTACATGCTTTCTACAACATATCGTGTCGACCTCATCATGTATCGTCATCATGTGAATTGCTACCATGATACTCCAACATAATGCTAACACACCTCTGTACATGCCATCCCCCATGTTTGAACTAGGTGGGTTGTTGATCCAACTGTCACACTCAAACCATGAGAATGCACATCCTCATGCCATCATCAGTCATTTCTCTGAACATCCTGTCACATCCTCAACTCGATCAAGAATCCATCTCAATATAAGTGTAAGCCATACTCAGATCCATGAGTAGCCCTCATCTCATCTGCAACACGATGTCCATGATGTTTGGTGTCAATGTGCTACATGAAATCAGCCGTATCTATCCCAACATCATCATCCATCTGCAAAACATCCATCTCCTCAAAGTGAAGAGATCATCTCATCAACCCTGACTCGCGATGTGCCACATCCAGGTCCATGAAGCAACCTCCATCATATCTGTAATGTGCCATGATCCCTCAAGTCATAGAAACAAGTATGCACCTGTCTCATCTATCCTTATGCTGCCCATGATCATAGATCAATCAGCTCCCATGTGTCAAAAGTGGTTAAGTCTCGGCTCAACCCATGCCCAAGTGTTTCCACAAAGGCATCATCATCGCTGTAACTCCATCACTCCAAAGTGTCTCATATCGATCCTCCACATCAAGTCACTCTTCCAAGCCACACCCATACATGTACTCGAAAGTATGCATCCCATTCTGCATCAAAGTCCTTGACCTCAGCTCCTCAATGCATCAGATCCTCCAAGTCCACCATATATGAAGTCCCCAAAAGTCACAACCTTATGTCATCATGAGCTCCATGAGTCATCTCCAACCAACATCTCAGCAAGCATACAAGTCTCGCCCCAAAGGTCTCTGCAAGATGCCTTAGCTCTCCATGTAGTAGGAATGCTCCATAGTCTGCTCACAAGTCCATCCAAGTCCATGGCCTTGTTGTACAAGAGTGCAAAAAATTTCCATCAGCTCATAAATAATAAGTCTCCATGTCACACTAGCAAATCCACCTGCACAACATCCTTGACTTGACACTCCTCATTGGATGCCCATAAGCGACACCTCTACAAGTGCTCCTGCACAATGTCCCTGCATAAGACTACCATGCTCCATGTCTCCAACCTGATGTCCATGATTAAGTTTCCCATGTAGTCTAACCAAGTAGACCCATCACAACAATCAGTCATCCCCATCCAAGCCTGCAATCTTCAGTCTAGTGAACTCGATCACCCAATTATATCATCATCATATGAGTCTCTCTCTCATAGTTCCCCCACTAAAGGTTCCACCATGACTATCTCTTGGTCTCGGCCATGAGAAGTCCACCCAAGCAACTCAAGTGTGTGCCCTTCTCTAATATGTCCATGAGTCATGCCGGGCACTTAGCCAATTCTCCATGTGGCTAAAACATGATCCATTCATTCGTATTGATCATTATGTTCCTCCCTTGTCATAGGCCTTTGCACCTTCTGCCACAAGGTCACAAACAACCCCAACAAGTCCTGCAATAGTCAACAATCCTTGCTTCTCCATACAAAATCTCATCATAGACATCCATGGTAAGATGCTCCCTTGCATCGGCAAACTGATTTTGCTCTTCCCTACATACGGTTCATCTACCAAATACTTAAGTGAAACACAAGTATCAATACTTACTTCATCATCATCATGAGGCTCCTCCATGTGAGTATCCTCATCTATCCATGTCTGCAAATTGCACGATCCTGGTCCAACCTGATCAATCTCAAGTTCATCCTCCACCGTTGTCATGTCTGCAACATCCCCGTATTGGTCCTTGAGCTCTTCAGGCTCTTCTTTGATCTTCGAATAGCCCTCCCGAATCATCATGTTCTCAGCCTTCATCGAAGCCCATTCAGAACTCCATCTGCTCATTATTTCCAATACCTTGTATCGGAAAGCTTCACTTGCATCATGGCTAGATTCACTTGCCATAGGTTCTTCTACCATCTCGGCCATCCACTTTCCTGCAACCTGAATCACCCTGATATTCCACCTGTCACCTACAAAACATAAACTCCCTTCAAGTCTTCATTCTTCATAGAATCAGCTCCTTGATTTAGTTAACCTAGCTCTGATACCACCTGTCATGCCCCCAAGCCTACGGTAGTCTTCCAACCGTACTTGGCGAGGTGCGCACCACCGAACACTTTATTTTCACCAATACTTATGCTCATGGACTACGCCTAACCATTAGTCTACTTAATTTGTCTTTTGCAACCAAGTATTAATATGTTTTATTTATACAGATGGAAACCCATACATATTCATCATCAACAACAATTAACACATATACAATTGCACAATAGTATAAAGGGAGGGGCAACTCCCTACAATATGAGTATCCCTGAATCAATATATATATAATCTTCTTTTATAAGTACAAGTTAAATCTTGGGAAACCCCAAATTTACATAGCCAATTTTCCAACTTCGACAAACTCGGTTGCCCATCTCGTCGGCGCCTCTACACGGTTGCCGCACGACTCACCAACCCTTTGTTCACCTCATTACCCGATTGTGTCATTTGCTCAACTTGGGCGCGCCTCGTCATAACCAAGTCACCACACACGGGCGCCTCCGCGCAAGTCACACCTCTGTTCACAACTCCAACACTTCATTGTTTCCAGTGTTTCATCATGCACGACATGCCCTACTCGGGTCGCCCATCTGCACGATTCTTTGTTTTAGCATGCACGATGCGCCCTCACCCGGCCGCCCATCCACATGTCCACCCAAACTCATTCACCTGAGTTTCCAAACGACTTCACCTGGGTCGCCCGACGACCTCACCCGGTTCACCCGAACGACTTCACCTGGGTCACCTTGTTATCACTTAAGAAGCAATTTCTAAATTGTTTACATCAGTTTGATCGTGAAGGTTATGTGTTAGTCCGAGTTCAGTGTTTCCATGTTCACTTTAGTGTCTAAGTTTTAGGAGTCTTGGTAGTATGGTCAAATAAAGGTCAATAGTCTGTTCCCATTCACCACTGGTCCCATAACTTACATAGATTCCCTGTATCAAGATTGTTTTAAAGGTTCTTATGTGTTATGAAATGCTTTAGGTGTTTTCGTAGTGCCAACACAGTTTAGGTGTTTTCGTAGCGCATAACCCAGATTTTACACTGGCTGCACTACGAAATCGGAGATTCATGTGGATCCGTAGCAAATATTTCTTAGCTGTCATATCTGTCAAATTCTGTTATGGTTGCATCATCCACTGTCAGCTTATACACTTCGTCTATCATGTCCAACCGCTTATCTTCATCATTAGAGTCATTAGGTACCTTGGTACGCTCAGGTTGCAAGTTTCAAGAAGAGCCAAGTATTCACAGTCATAATTATGATTGCATTCATTGCACGAAGAACAAATCAGCAAATGTTAAATTCGAATTCCTTGAACATCAAGCGAGGCAGTATTCAAGCGAGGCAGTGATCAAAGGTTGAGAAAGAGCCAGTCTTTCAAGTTTTCATTACGCTGGAGTCTCATGGAAGGGTCTACAGAAAGAAAGGAGCATAGGTCAGGCAGATGTTTGAGGAGCGAACTTGAAGGTTTAGACATTATCTTGAAGAACAGAGAAGTGGAATGTGCATTCAAGCAGGTTGGATGTTGGAATTTTTGCGAGAAACTCCAGGGAGGTCATGCACAAATCACCAAAGAATTTTCCTTGAATTTCACAGGACTGAATTCAAAAGTTGGGATGCTTGAACTGCAAATCTCACCAGAAGTAATCTCCACAGTCATTGAGATTCCAAGGGGACAAGAAAGATGGTTTAAAAATTTCAAATTTGATATGATCCCTTGCAAAGAATTTCTAAACCCAGAGTTCATTGACTCAGATTTAAACAAGTCTATGCCGAGAAATTATGTCAAGGACTCATATGCCAATTTACTTACCTGCATACAGAGGTACTTTACTTGTGAGGGGAGATATAATAAGGTATATTCATATCACTTCAAGCTGCTGCTGCCTTTCATAGGAAAAATATCTCTTGATTTACCTTTCTACTTGTTTCGTAGCCTAGGCAAAAATGTGCGACAAGGTTCAACTAAAGAAGGAGGCTTGTGAGACCTCATTGTTTCACCACGGCTTAGTCAAGTTGATCGTTTTGCATGAGCTCCAAAGAATAGACAAGGACTGGTCCTCGTTCATATTTATGTCTGGCTTCAAGAATGAAACTGGCGTCAATCCTCAAGCTGTGAAAAATTCTCCACCAACAACTGGTCATCGTGCAGAAACAAGAGCCAGGAGATTTACAAAATTGAAGGCTAGGAAACAAGTAAAGGAGCCCACCAGAACACTGATAATTCAAGACACACCCCAACAGCCCTAGAAAGAGAAAACTCAGATCAAAGAGGGTGTGCATGAAACATCTACACATGAAGTAGTTCAGAGAAGAAGGACTGGGAGCCAGATAGCTAAAGAGAAAGGCAAGATAGTGGTTACTGAGGAAAGCCCGGTTTCAAAGGGAAACTTGAACGACTTACTGCAAGCTATTGATATTGAAGAATCTCCCCTGGTTCAAGCAGATTTAATAGAATCAGGTAAAGACAAGACCAAAAAGATCAAAGCCTCAAAAAAGCTCAAGTTTGATGATCAGGTTGCTAAATTTGTCTTTAAGCCAAGAAGACCTGTGATGAGGCATTTCAAATAGGTACAAGAGATGATGCCAGAAGCAGGAGATATAGAGGAGATCGAAAAAACTCATGAAAGACTTGTGACTTCATTAGAAACATCTTCATAGTTTATTGAAGAATATAGAAATAAGACAGTTATCCCTTGGGAGGAATATAGTGTTGAAGAGCTGGAAAAGAAGTTGAGGTTAGAAAATCTGGAAATTGCTAGATTGAAGAAAGCCTCAAGGAAACATGCCATTAAGGAAGCCAATTTTAATAAAATGGAAGCCTTGTGGGAAGACAAAACAATTTCAATACCCGAGGTGGTCGACTGTAATGCCCAATACTATACCTGGACAGTTCCTACATTGAAGGAAGCAGAATTCATCAGAAAAGTTAATACAAATCTGAGAGCTGGGATCAGAGTCATGAAAAGGCAAATTGAGGATTTAAGGATCCAGCTAAGCCAGCGAGAAAGATTTCCTTTGTAGGTAAGGATGTGTCCCAAATTTTGGTGATTTACCATGTTCATTTTTGAATAGCTTTAGAGCAGCTACAAAGGAGATTTCAGTATGAAGAGGCCCAAGACAGTCAAATTTTGGCTCAAAATTGTGTTTTTGTGATTACACAGCAGTTTCATAGCGCGCTACGAAACTGCTGTAGATGATGCCTAATGCACAACAATTTCGTAGCACGGTACGAAATTGCTGTAGCTACATAATTAAACTCAGTCGACCCATTTTGAGTGACCGAGGGGAATTTTTTTTTGGAAGGGAGTTTCATAAAGGGATCATTTACAATGTGCAAGCAATCAGCAATGACAAAACAGGCAGAAGAAAGATATATGAACTCTAAGCTTTTTGTTATATAAATGATCACTGCTAGTATTGTCCATGACTTTTCAAATAGCTTTGAAGAGGTTTTGTCGTCACACATGTATATGGGAAAGGCTTACATCACATGAAGAACGTGGCACTCCAATAGAATTTTGGGTAATTAAAGAAGAACAACATGGTTAATTGGTTTCGAATATCTTTGAGGAAACCAAAAGCAGAAAAACAGGGGCAGTTTCCTACTCCTTAGCAGCAGTAACGGGATAAGACATTAAGGACCAGTGAGGAGCTTCAACATCCACCATAGCTAAATTGAAGGAGACCGCTTGTCATAGAACGAGTTTTGATTGTAATAAATACTATCACCCACATGATGTAGAATTAGATTCCTAATTGTATTAGGTTTCTAGAATTTCTAGTTAGCAGTTAGTGGTATTTAATAGTTAGTTAAAAGTGTTAATAGGTGTCATAATAAGATAAATTTGAGTTCCCCTCATGCTGGAGGAGGAATATCAGTTATGAAAAATCTCTATATATAGTAGAAGAGCTGATGTACAAAGGGTTGGAAAATTATTGAGAAAAGTGCTGATATTGTGCTTTGTGTAAAGACTCTATTTTCTAGTAATACAGTATTGGCCTTGCTTCTCAGGAATCATGAAGAATTCGATGTTATGAATGTCTTGTGTTTTCTTCTTCCTATTATCTACAGTGTTATGAATGTATGATCACTTAGAAATCACTTACAGTGCTCTAATTTCCTGCATACATTTGTAAACTATGTTGGTCCCTTATATGTTTGATGTGTTCTACATATGTTGGATTCTGAATGCCCTGACTTCTATGCAAAGCTAACTTTACTATCAATACTGAAGCATATCTAACTCCATAAGCCCAATGGATACTTTCTAACTGTGTTTCAACCTTTTTTTCATTTATCATTTGTTTACCAGAGTTAGCCATCTAATCCATTATCAATATCATTAACCCTTTTGAGAGAGCCCTCTTAGGTTGAGGAGGCTAAGCCTCAACCTAAAGCAGGTTTGAAATAATTACTTAATGTCTACTTGATCATGGCAGCCTATCAGGGTTTGATCTTGATATAACACACCCGACGACCTCACCTAGCTTACCTGAACGAATTCACTTGGGTTGCCCAACGACCTCACCCGGCTCGCCCGAATGACTTCACCCGGGTCACCCGACGACCTCACCTGGCTCGTCCGAACGACCTCACTCGAGTTTTCTGCCCGACGACCTCACCCGATTTTTTTTCCCAATGACCTCGCCCGAGTTTTTTGCACGAGTTTTTCGCCCAACTTTTCTGCATGAGTTTTTTCACCTGAGTTCCGCCGGTCATGCGGGCTCATCCACGCACCGCATAACTCCTTGTTTGAACTTGTGTTGGCTGAATGATGATCGAATGATGGTCGTTTGCCTCCCAAGCCGACTCGTTCAACATGTTGCCTTCGCTCAAGTGGAGGGTTGGCCCACCCAACTCATGGGACCGCCCTCTCAACTCACCCAACATCGTATAAAATCGCCTCCAAGACACTTCGCACACATTTCGCATAAGTCCTTTGCATGGTGGAGTCGCTCTGCCTGTCGCATGGACTGCAGGTCCTTACAGTGTTAGTGGGGGCTCCACCCGTTACGCTGGCTGAGTTCACAATCGGTGGTAATGGAAACAAGGATTTCTACGATGTGAGGCTTGTTGATGGCTTCAACGTCCCATTGAACATCAATGTGGAGGGTGGAACTAGAAACTTCCGGGTGGCTGGATACGTCGATGGTCTTCTGAGTAGTTGCCCGACCGAGTTCATCGTCAAGGACAATAAGGGGCAAGTGATTGCCTGCAGTAGTGCGTGTGATGCGTTCAAGTTTCCCGAGTACTGTTGCACTGGCTACCATAACACCGTTGACATGTGTCCTCCTAACGAGTACTCGAAGGTTTTCAAGGCTACTTGCCCGACGACATACAACTATGCTTACGACGATGCCACTAGCACTTTCACTTGCAGTGATGCTAGTTACACCATCACCTTCTGTGGGAAAACTTAGATCATAGCAAATTCTCTGTTTTTCTGTGTTGAAGTCTCTTCGGAGGTTTACTTACACTTGGCCTCCACTATTGTGTTATTACTCAATAATTGCATCACCTTTCTCATGGCTGCCGATGAAGAGGGTCTTCTGGTTGTCGACAAGCCTATGTGTTGTGTAGCGTAACACATAATTTTTTGCACCTAATACATTAGCTATTATATATTACTTACTATGAGGAGGAGAATGAATTATTTGCACTAAAGAAAAGTTTACTTTTCCAATACTATTATTTGAATTATCCAAATACTATATTGTATTAGAATTTTAATTTTGGATAAACTAACATAATTATATTTACTAATGTGGTTGATATAGCCTATATTTACTACCTACCACATTAATAATTCTTAAATATATTTTATTAAAAGCTAATTATTTCTAATTATATATACCATAATAGCCATATTGTTTTATATTTATATAATTATACTTATTATATTAACATTATTTTGTATTAATATAAGATTAGATATTACATAATTTTTTTCTAATATTAGTAGTTATATTTAAAACTATAATAAATTCACCTATAACATACTAATAACATTTACTTACTACTAATAATATATATTTATTGTCCACTATTATGTTATCATCAATAACTATTATATATTTATGAATATAATTGCCAATATATTTTATATATTTAATTAGAATATGTTAACAATATTAATTATATACACACTATATATTAATTAATATATACATCTTCTAATTTTTTTTGTTAGTATATAAATAATTATAATTCAAAACTATAATATAATTCACATAAATATAATAATAGTATTTTGTTATTATGTTTAATGTGTGTTATCTCTCACCAATATCTTGAATAATTATTATATATTTATTAATATATATTGTTTATATTTTTCATTTCGTTGCTTACACTAAATTAAAAAATATAAAAAATATATAGATTAGATATTTAAACTAAAAAAATATTATGCTATTACTTAGTAATAATATTAGTTTAATAAGCTCTAGGGATTATTAATATTATAAACCCAAGGAATTAGTAAACACAAAAGAATAAAGTTATAAACCGAGGGGATCAACAAACCCAATGGACCAATATTAAAAACATAATGGATTACTAAACCCTAGGAATTAATTAAACTCATGGGATTAATAAGCTCATGTGATTGTTGATATTATAAACCAAAGTGGTTAATAAACCCAACAGTTTAATATTATAAACCCAATCGATTAGTAAACCCAAGACATAAATATTATAAGCATAAAGGATCAACAAACCCAAGGAATCAATATTAAAAAACAAATCCAAAGAATCAACATTAAAAACACACCGGATTAATAAGTCAATCAATATTGAAAACACATTGGATTAATAAACCGTGGAATTAACATTTTAAACCCAAGGGATTAACAAACCCGTAAGATTAATAATATTATATACCAACTGATTAGTAAACCCAATGGATAAATATTATAAACCTAATGGATCAATGAACCAAAAAGAGCAATCTTAAAAACCCAAGGAATTAATAAATCCTATGAATAATAGTTTTAACTCGAAAAATTAATAAACCCAAAAAATTATTAATATTATAAATTCAAGGGATTAAATTATAAAACCAATAAATTATTAATATTATAAATCCAAGTGATTAAATTATATGTTTTTTTCTTTTTTTCTCCTTATACACCTTATACACATGATTGTATAATGAAGAACAAGATAATTGAAAAAAACTCTCAAACATTTAACCTCTTCCAATTAAAACTGTTGGCATGCTTCGTTAAATTCCCCTGTGATGGATGCATTAACCCAGCCTTTGCCAGTGTACACAGGACTCGGCTCACAGGCTCATCATTTCATTACATAATTACACAAAGAAGTTCATCTTGGCTCTGGACGAAAGCGACGTCGTCAGAATCCTTCCTTAGATTTGTTTCGTTTTAAGTATGTGATCCTGCAAGGAATTCGTAGGAGTTTGCAATCCGTTCTACCTTCGTCTTGTCTCTGCAGGGCCGTCATGCTTGCCACTTAATAATTTCTTCCCATTCTTTGGTTGGGCCGTTTCTTGGCCTATTCTGGTCTTCTCAGCGATGAAGGGGCCAATCTCACCATTTGTTTATCATTTGGCCACCTTCAACCTCCCATGTTCGCATGGTGGTTTTGGAATCCCCAATGGCCTCCCTGGTTTACCATCATGTTTTAGTTGTCTGAAAGGATTCTTTGATTCCTCACAATTCGTAAGCTATATTAATGCAGTCCCAATTTCAATGCAAATCACTGGTTGTACTTTAGTGGCTACATTCCTTGAATTTAAAACTCAGCTCTATCCCAATGGTTGAACGCCTGGGGATTGTTAAGTCTTGCTGGGGTCTTCTCTGCCTTCTGCCGGCTTCACGGTAATTGCGAGCTCAGGGTGGCAGTTAAATGCTCCAGCTCAGGTCGAAGGGAAATTGCAGTTCATGGTTTGTTGGTCATGGCTCCTTCATGGGTATATATATGCTCCTTTGCGGTTCGCGGTTCGTGGTTTCTTCGTGGTTTGTGGCTCCTTCGTGATTCATGGTAGAACAAATACAACTTGTGCTCGTGGGCTTTTGCTACTCGAGCTCAGTCAGTGCATTTCTTCCAGGTTACACTATGGTCTTATATTTTGTCTTAATTGATCATGGGTTGTTTCTTTCTGTTTGGCTTGGTTTAGATAGCTCTGTAGAAAAGGGCTAATATGTTTGTAACCTATTGAAATTCAGGGCCAATATGTTTGTAACCTATTGAAATTCAGTGTGGGCTCAGGTACCTTTTTTCCCCTTTATCAAAACAAGAATCATGTAATCTTAAGTTATTAAATCTGTGTTATGGTTGATTTCCTTATTGGCAGGAATAGTGCAGAGAATCATTTTAATCATCTTTTGTAAGGTTCTTATTCAGTAATAAAATGTGGAACTTTACACACACAAAAACACCCAATTATATATGTTAAATGCCTTATGAACACTGATGTTAAGAAATACTGATGTTAGAGAGAAAGAAAGAAAGATAACTGTGGCAGAGAAGTTGAGGTTAATGCACACTGGTGTTATAAAGAAAGAAAGATAATTTAGAATTCAAATCTTAAAATTCGAAGTTAGATATATGGCTAAAAGGCTTCTAAAGTTGGAAGTTAGATATATGGCTAAAAAAAATTTAACAAGGCAAATAATCACACCTCCATTTATAAACTGTGATCAAATTAAAAAATTTAATCACAAAAAAAAAAATAGTTTTTTATTAAATCTTAAACACCTAGGAGAGAAACTTTGCTCTCGCCCCCATGTTATCACTGTGCACCATTAAATGATATGTTGGACATTTGAACCATGTTGAGTCGTTGGATTATGCTGAGGTAGTTGGAACTCCCTAACCACCTTACCAGCACAAATTTGATCCCTCCAGAACGGTTTCAGCTTTACATCATCTTTGATCCTTCCAGAACGGTTTCGGCTTCGCTTCTGGTTTCGGCTTTGTGTCCTCAATTGAAGGTTGGAAAAAAATATGAGCTCTCTATCACAGTACTTAGACTGCAATTCTTTTGATTTTCTAAAATCCAAATTGCAGTTAATAAAAAAAACCAGAACGGTTTTGGCTTCGCTTCTGGTTTCGGCTTCGCGTGATCAATTAAAGGTTGGAAAACAATATGAGCTCTCTATCACAGTACTTAGACTGCAATTCTTTTGATTTTCTAAAATCTAAATTGCAGTTAATAAAAAAAACTCTCAGTGAAAGACGCCAGGCAGTTTTGAAGCAGTGAAACAGGTTATGCAGTTTTGATGGAGATAAAATGACCAACAACAACCTAGGCAATTCTGATGGCAAGATTTATACTTTTGGAGAATTCCTTACTTAAGAAAATGGCAGTGAGATAAAACGTTTGTTACACCATCAACGCAAAGCAATTTAGGCGAAAAACTAATATTTTTTTAGTTTAAACAATTAAGGGCTATTTGACAGAAACAAAATGCAGACCTTTCGCTTGAACCTTTTTCAATCAATATCTTCATTCAGGGCATTGATGGTAATTTTATTTTATTTTATTTCCTAATTTCTTCTTTCTTTACAAGTCCTTTCTTGCTTCAAGGTTTGCTTTCAAAAAAATTAATACGTAAATGCTTATTCCAACATGCAAAACAACCAAACAAAAGGTCGATTTTGTTGGGGATTTTTCTGGTAAAATCCCCAAAACACAAAAATAAAACACACAAAGGTAATGCTCTGTTTCATTTACTCCACAGGATCTTTTGTGCACAGGGAAGCTTTAAAAAAAAATGACTGAAGAATAGAGTATTACATACCCAGAAAAGGATTTCTATTCATTAAAACAAAAATTTCTTACATAACTTTTTGAATCTCAAAAGTAAAATTCACACAGTCATTTTTCATTCGCACTTGGTCTGCTTCATTTGAGCAATACCAAAACACAAAAAGAAAATTACATTTCAACCCCCTCATATACATATGCTTTCCTCCTTTTTTTTAATACAGATCTTCAACCTTGCACTGCTGTGCAATCCTCTGGTTCATCAATCCTCACTGCTGTGAACTCTTTCTTCTCCTGTGTGCGATTATCAAAATGTTAACACACACAAAACATATACAAAAATATTAAAAAAAAAAAAAAGACATAGTTGACTTGCCCATACCTCCAGTATAAAAGAAACATTAAGTGCCATAAAAAAAACATAAATATCTACCTATGCATATGACAATTCATTAATAAAGGTATGGTCAATAAAACTTGATTTTACTCCACGCCAAGCTTTTAATGTTGGCCGTATGCAGGTTGAGACAATCGATGGCGGAGATTGATGGAGCAGATCGGACGGCGGACGGAGATATCGGGAGCCACTTTTATGTTGAACTTTACATCCCGAGATTGTCAGAGATGGTGATGTATGGGGAGAGCCACGTGTCAACACTATATTGTATCGGGCTCTTGTTGTACGAAAACTACCTTCACGCAAAAGCGGTCCGAGACGCATTAAGGTGGTTTGTGGTTTTGCTGCGGTGGTTTTGAGGTGCGCAGTTGAAATTAGATTTCAACACTCCCCTTTAATTTCAACTGTTGGGCATTCAGTCATACCCAGACACTTCCTTAAAAATTCAAAGCTTTTCTGATCCAATGGCTTTGTCAAGATGTCTGCAACCTGTTCTTAAGTCCTGCAATGTTCTAGGACAATTTCTCCATTGTTCACCAATTCTCTGATGTAGTGAAACCTTGTATCAATGTGTTTCGTTCTCTTATGAAACACTGAATTCTTTGACAATGCAATAGCTGAGCTATTGTCACAAAAAAATCACTGTCGCTTTTGACTGCTCTTGGCCTAAGCTCCTCAACATCCTTCTCATCCAAACTGCTTGACATGCTGCTGCTGTAGCTGCCACATATTCA
>APFE031403565.1:19163-48053 GCA_000404065.3 Pinus taeda
TATAAATTTATTATATAATAAGTTTGATTATAAATTTATTGTGTAGTTATCAAGTGTTGTTTTTTTTCTTACTCTCTTTTGTATTAAAAATTTATTATACCAAAATTTACAGGGATTAATAAATTTCCAAACCATTATTATTACTTTTTTTAAGTGGCGATTAGTACATGATGGGGCCAGCCCACGTGCCCCCACTGTTGATGTGCTGAGGTGTAAACGACCGTAGTGAATTGTGGATCTGTTGGATATTTATGTTGGTTGATTTGCAATCGGTGTCGTATGGATTTCATTTTATGAGGGTTTGTACCTTAATACCCTGTCCTTTGAACACCTGTCCCTCCTCAGGTTTTGGGGTTTTTACCCTTTCACGCTCATCTCATTCTCGTTGTTTTGCTTGGTCTTTCGCTCTGCAAGCTCTGTAACTTGGCGGTTTGTTTGTTCTGGATGCGGATTCCTGCAACTTTTTTACACGGTTCATTGGTTATGGCTCCTGGTTACCCTCTCGGCTTCGGTCGTTGGTATCTGGTCTGATATGATTTAGTTCCTCCGGCGTTTTATGAATACTTTGGTAAGTTTGCATGGCACAATTCCTCGGCTTGCATGTCGAACACTACTGTGATTTGAGGTTTCGTTTTTCCTTCGAGGGTCTCCATCTCTGTGTATGCGGTTTGTATCCTGTGAGTGATTTAAGCTTTACGGTGGTTGTATAATGTTTGCTATTTGTTCCAACACTGGTTCAGCTTCTCTTCACGGTCCTTGGCAATCCGATGGCGGCGTCCTCAGTTGGAATTTCTATGTGCTCATTTGGTAAGATTTTGGGTTCTATGACGGAATTTTTGTATCCTTCTTTACCTGTACTTGATGTAGTGGCTCCTTCATGAGCAGGGGACTTCTCGGGGTCGGCTGAAGGTTATAGTTCACCGAACAGGTAGGGTGCCGTTACCTTCTGTTTGTTTGTCTCTTTCAAACTTTCTTTCACTCGGTTGACGATGTTGCTTGGTCTAACCACTCCTATAAATGCTCTTGCAGGTGTGACTATTCGTGGGTTCCGGTGTTTGAGCTTTTAGCGGTTTGGGCAAACACGAGTAGTTTCTATGATGTTTGGCATCTTGTTTTTAGGGGTGTTTTGACTTTACTTGCTGAACCTAGTTACTGGTCTTCGACTGCTTTCTGTCTGTACTTGACCCTTCTTTAGCCACTAGGCACGATGTGGGTTATGATTCTGAGTCTTGCGGAAAGTTGGTTTCTTGTTTACTGTAGGGGTTAATGTCACATGACCATGGTTTTAGTTCAGGCCTCTATTTAAGACAGTATGTAAAAAAAAAACTTATATTGAAATGTTTGTGGCCGACTATGCAATGTATTCATATGAATTGAATTTTTGATGAATAGTTAAGACTTGTGTTGTTTTTCCCACATACCTGTTACGAGGTCTTTCTTTAATGGTCTGGTTGTATGGACTTTTGCTATTGCTTGTCGTTCAACTGGTTATTCTCCCCTCTGGGCTTGGAACCTGTAGCAACACGTTCAGCAGTCTTGTATAATACTCTACTAGCGCAATTACACAATTTCTGAGGACACGTTAGGAATATATATGTGCACAGAATGTTTTTTTTTATTATTATCTTTGTTCTTTTTCATACAAAGTCGAACCCCTGTGATGGTTTGTTTCACCCATTTTATAACACTATATACAAACAGTTTGGTAACTGTTGTTAGTTGTGTTGTTGGTTATATCAGTTATTTCATATACGGGCTTTTCCATAGCTAGTTCGTACATTCTGTTTTACATGCATTCATAATCGTAATATAGCTATTCGGGAAACAAAGAATTCTACCTAATCACTATTGCTCCTAATTAAAATTAAAAATAATAACAATATTTTTTTTTGGCAATTTAAAGAGTAAAGTAAAAATTAAAAAAAAAAACAAAGACAGATCTACTGTCCATCCAACGAACTATGTCCTCTGTTCTTTTTGGAAACCACTGCCCTGTTAGCCAGATGCTCCTGCATCAGGCTCTCGGGGTAAAAGAAAATCATGGCTCCATTCCATGAGTTCCTCTACCGAATAGCCAACCTTCTGTATATGCGCTGCGTCAAGCCATGAGCTGTCCTCCATTGGACGGTCTCTCCACTTGACAAGGTAACGTAGATATTCTTTCCTACGTGTCTTCTTGGTTACCTAAGTACTGAGGATCCCTTCAATCTCATGGGACTGAGCCGAAGGCAATTGTTTCTTCCAAGAACTATCTCCAAATTGGGTATTCCATTCTGGCTGTACCACACAATCATCCTCTGCTTGGGAATTATATGGGAACAGGTCTGCCACATTGAAAATAGGTGATATGCCTATGTCAGGTGGCAGCTGAATCTCGTAAGCGTTAGCTGAAAATTTTCGTAGGATCTTGCATGGACCAATTTTCTTATATTTTAACTTATTATATGTGCCCTTAGGAAATCGTTCCCGGTGCAGGTGCGCAAGGACCTCATCTCCAACATTAAAATGCACCTCTCATCGCTTTGAATCCGCCTGCACTTGTATTTCTGTACGCTGTCCTGCAATCTTACTTTAACTTTTTCATGAAGTTCGCTCAATGCTTCAGCAAAGTCTTCCCCATTCGTGCTTCTCTGTTCCAGCTTTCCCAAATCTCGCAGTTCATGTATTCCCCGAGGATGCATGCCATACAAAATCTGAAATGGGCTGTGTCTGGTGCTACGATTGGGCGAATCGTTATAAGCGAATTCTGCCTGGGCGAGAGCTCGATCCCATAATCGTGAATTTTCTCCAGTCAAACTCCGTATTAAATTCCCCAAGCTCCTGTTCACCACTTCCATTTTTTCATCAGTCTGCGGATGATACGCAGAGCTGAAATTCAGTTGCGTGCCCAACTTTTTCCACAGGGTGCGCCAAAAGTGTCTTGTGAATTTTACATCCCTGTCTGAAATGATAGTTCTGGGTAGGCCATGTAATCTAACAACCTCCGTGAAATACAGGTGTGCCACATACGTGGCGTCACTAGTTTTCCTGCAAGGAATAAAATGAGCCATTTTCGAAAATATATCTACCACCACCATTACTGAATCGTACCCCTGTTGCGTTCTAGGCAGTCCTAAGACAAAGTCAATACTGACTGAGTCCCATGGCCTGCTTGGAACAGGTAGTGGTGTGTAAAGTCCAGTATTCTGACTGTGTCCTTTCGCCAGTTGGCAGACTTTACACCTGTTCACATATCTCTATACATCCCTGCTCATTTCAGGCCAATAATAAAAATGTCCGAGTTGCTCCAAAGTTTTGTTGATGCCAAAATGTCCCGCTAAACCACCACTATGCTTCTCCCGTACAATATTCTCCTTCATTGAACAGTCCGGGATACATAACTGTCCTCCTTTGAACAATAATCCTTCCTGTAAATTATAGTCTAACCATGGACTTGCATTCCTCAACACGGGATTTTGGCAGGCTTCAAAGGCTTCCTTGAAATCTGTGTCCGTTTGGTACAAATCCTTCAGATGTTCGAACCCCATCACCTGTATGCTACTTTCCTGTAAGAGCAAAGCTCTTCTGCTCAAGGCATCCGCCACTTTGTTGGCTTGCCCACTTATGTGTTTTAACACGAAAGTGAAACTCTGCAAGTATTCTACCCATTTGGCGTGCTTATGGTTTAACTTGTGCTACTGCATTACATATTGTAATGCCGAATTATCAGAAAATAAGACGAACTCATTGCTCAGCAGGTAGTGCCTCCAATGTTTTAAAGCTTGGACCACAACATAAAATTCCTTGTCATACGAGGAATATTTCTGCCGACTCTCATTTAGTTTTTCACTAAAAAATGCCACTGGTCTGTCTTCCTGACTGAGCACAGTGCCAATAGCTGTTCCACTTGCGTCACATCGAACCTGAAAGAGTTTATTAAAATCGGGTAGCCTCAAGATTGGCCTCTCTGTGATCTTCCGCTTCAAAAGCTGAAAATTGTCTTCTGCCGCCTTAGTCCAACAAAAAGGCTGACTGGCCTTTTTGATGGTCTCTAACATTAGTGCGCAGATTTCACTGAAATTTCTAATAAATTTTCGATAAAAACTTGCCAGTCCGTGGAAACTACGTACCTCAAATAAGCTCTTCGGTGACAGCCAATTTATAATTGCTGCAATCTTCTCGGGGTCCATTTTCAATTCATTTTCCGCAACTACAAACCCCAAATATACCAGCTCCTTCTGCAGGAAAGTGCATTTCTTTAAGTTTATCAGCAGTTTGTTCTGTTGTAACTTCTCTAACACCCTTCGAACATGTTGAAGATGTTCTCCTTTCGTTCTGCTGAAAATCAAAATATCGTCAAGGTAAACTATCACGAACTTGCCAATAAATTCCTTTAACATCTCATTCATCAATCTCATAAAAGTACTGGGAGCGTTGCTCAATCCAAATGGCATGACCAACCATTCGTACAACCCTTCATTGGTCTTGAAGGTTGTTTTCCATTCATCTCCTTCCCTAATCCTGATCTGATGATAACCACTCTTAAGATCTATTTTTGTAAAATAAGTTGCTCCACTAAGACAATCCATCATGTCGTCCATCCTGGGTAAGGGAAATCTATATCGAATCGTGATTTTATTAATAGCCCGCGAATCTGTACACATTCGCCATTCTCCACCATTCTTAGGTGCAAGTACTTTTGGTACTGCACAAGGGCTCAAAATTTCTCTGATCAGTCCCTTATCCAGCAACTCCTACACTTGTTTATGAATTTCTTCATTGTCTTTCGGACTCATCCTGTACGTTGCCTTGTTTGGCAAGCTTGTTCCAGGTATAAAATCAATATGATGGCTAATACGCCTCTTGGGAGGCAATTTATCTGCTAGATCATCAACTACAATGTCTTCAAATTCTTTTAACAGCTCCTGAATCTCTGTAGGCAATTCTAACTTTTCTGTGGTCAGCAACATCGGTTTTGTCCTCCTTACAATCGCATAATTGACCTCATTTTCCTCAATCTGCTTCACAAACTATTTTCCTCCTATTAACAATTCTTTTGTTCCACTCGGTTCTGCTGCATCCTCCTCTTTGATGGGTACAAGCGTATGTTTGATCCCATCTTTCACAAATTTATAACAATTCGTCTTTCCATTGTGCGTCACCTTCCGATCATACTGCCACAGTCTCCCTAGCAGTATTTGGCACACGTCCATTGGCATAATATCGCAGACCACCGTGTCTTGGTATTTGCCAATGTGAAATTCAACCTCGTACTGTTCATCAACTAATATCTGGTGGCCTTTCTATAGCCACGACACCTTGTAAGGTGTGGGATGCTTAAGCCGCTTCAATCCCAGCTTTTCCACCATTTCGGTGGCAACTAAATTGTCTGTACTTCCGCTATCTATAATCAATTTACAGCACTTTCCATGTGATTTGAAAATTGTTCAAAACAGCGCCTTTCGCTGGGTCTGTTCAGCCATCTCATTGGCTGGCTTCAATAACACTTTGTTCAAAACTAAAGCCTCTCCTGTTTCTGCCACGTTTTCTATCTCCCGGGGCTGTGCTTCAGCTTCCTCAGGCTACGCAACAAATGCTCCCCTCTAGCCAGAGTGCTAAGCTTCCGGACATTCGAAGGATCTGTGCCCCCACTTATGGCACCTGTAGCACTAGACATTAGTCCCTCTTCCGCGACCATTTCCTCTTCCCCACTGATATGGTCGACCTCCTCTAGTGCTATCTCCCTTCTCTGTTGTCCCTAAAGCTCTGGAACTGCTGCCTTCTTCACTGTTAGTGGCACTTCTCCCTCTGCCATAGGACTGTCCTCGTCCTCTGCCATTTCCTCTCCCTCTCCTGCTATTCTGTTTCCTGTTAATTTTCTCTTCAGTCTTTATAGCATTTTGAAAGGCTTCTTCTATATTTCGGGGAGAGAGAATACTGATCTCGTCCAATATTTCCAACCTCAAGCCATTCACGTACCTCGTTGTTTTTTCTGGAGCATCATCTATATAACTAGCACATAAATTTACTCGATAAAATTCCTTTGTATACTCCTTTACAGTCATACCTTGCTGCCTTAAATTTTGTACTCGCCGATAAAGTTCAACCTGGTAGTCTTTAGGCAAAAACCTGCCCTTCAATTTTGCCACCATCCTTGGCCACTTTCTTATCGGCAACTTGTTCATCCGTCTTCTGTCCGCCTGGACACTATCCCACCATAGGGCAGCGTGTCCTTTTAATTTAGTCGCAGCAAATCTAACTCTTTTGTCCTCACTAATCTCTTCATTTTCAAAATACTTGTCTAACTCACTCACCCAATCCAGCAAAACATCGGGGGACAGACTGCCATCATAATTAGAGATCTCAGGTTTGGGTTTGTTGCTGGCTAACAGTACTGATCTCAACAGTCTTAACTCCGGGGCTTCTTCCTCTGACCCATCTGTAACAATTATCGCCTCGTATTCACTGTCATCTCTAAGTTTCGGGTCTCTTCGCTTACCTGCCTCTACTGCTTCCAAGCGAGCAGTAAGGATTCTCAACTGTTCTCTCAAGCCCTCGTTTGCTACTCTGCGTGCACCTCTTCCTCGTCCTTGTCTTTGTACTTCCATCTTTCCCTGTTTCCTTAAAATGCTGCTCTGATACCACTTGATGGGGCCAGCCCACGTGGTCCCGCCATTGATGTGCTGAGGTGTAAACGACCGTAGTGAATATAATAATATTGTGGATCTATTGGATATTTATGTTGGTTGATTTACAATTGGCGTCGTATGGATTTCGTTTTATGAGGGTTTGTACCTTAATACCCTGTCCCTCCTTGGGATCCCACGAATCCATTCAGGTTTTGGGGTTTTTACCCTTTTGCGCTCATCTCATTCTCGTTGTTTCACTTGGTCTTTTGCTCTGCAAGCTCTGTAACTTGGCGGTTTGTTTGTTCTGGATGCAGATTCCTGCAACCTATTCACACGGTTCGTTGGTTATGGCTCCTGGTTACCCTCTCGGCTTCAATCGTTATTATCTGGTCTAATATGATTTTGTCATCCGGCGTTTTATGAATACTTTGGTAACTTTTCATGGCACAATTCCTCGGCTTGCATGTCGAACACTACTGTGATTCGAGGTTTCGTTTTTCCTTCGAGGTTCTCCGTCTCTATGTATGCTATTTGTATCCTGTGAGTGATTTAAGCTTTATGGTGGTTGTATAATGTTTTTTGTTTGTTCCAACACTTGTTCAACTTCTCTTCACGGTCCTTGGCAATTCGATGGCGGCGTCCTTAGTTGGAATCTTTGCGTGCTCATTTGGTAAGTTTTTGGGTTCTATGCCGGAATTTTTGTATCCTTCTTTACCTGTACATGATGTAGTGGCTCCTTCGTGAGCAGGGGTCTTCTCGGGGTTGGCTGAAGGCTATAGTTCACCGAACAGGTAGGGTGCCATTACCTTCTGTTTGTTTGTCTCTTTCAAACTTTCTTTCACTCGGTTGACGATGTTCCTTGGTCTAACCACTCCTATGCATTCTCTTGCAGGTGTGACTGTTCGTGGGTTCCGGTGTTTGAGCTTTCGGCGGTTCGGGCAAACACGAGTAGTTTCTATGATGTTTGGTAGCTCGTTTTTAGGGGTTTTTCAACTTTACTTGCTGAACCTAGTTACTGGTCTTAGACTGCTCTCTGACTGTACTTGACCCTTCTTTAGCCGTTGGGCACGACGTGGGTTATGATTCCGAGTCTTGCGAAAAGTTGGTTTCTTATTTACTGTAGGGGTTAATGTCTCATGACCGTGGTTTTAGTTCAGGCCTCTATTTCGGACAGTATGTAAAAAAAAAGATTATATTGAAATGTTTGTGGCCGACTGTGCAATGTATTCATATGAATTGAATTTTTGATGAATAGTTAAGACTTGTCTTTTTTTTCCCACATACCTGTTACAAGGTCTTTCTTTAATGGTCTAGCTGTATGGACTTTTGCTATTGCTTGTCGTTCAACTGGTTACTCTCCCCTCTGGGCTAGGAACCTGTAGCAACACGTTCAGCAGTCTTGTATAATACTCTACTAGTGCAATTACATAATTTCTGAGGACACGTTAGGAATATATATGTGCACATAATTTTTTTTTTATTATTATTATCTCTGTTATTTTTCATACAAAGTCAAACCCCTGTGATGGTTTGTTTCACCCATTTTATAACACTGTATACAAACAGTTTTGTAACTTCTGTTAGTTGTGTTGTTGGTTATATCAGTTATTTCATATACGGGCTTTTCCATAGCTAGTTAGTACATTCTATTTTACATGCATTCACAGCCGTAATATAGCTGTTCGGGAAACAAAGAATTCTACCTAATCACTACTGCTCCTAATTAAAATTAAAAATAATAACAGTATTTTTTTTTGGAAATTTAAAGAGTAAAGTAAAATAAAAAAAAACAAAGACAGATCTACTGTCCATCCAACGAACTATGTCCTCTATCCTTTTTGGAAACCACTGCCCTGTTAGCCAGATGCTCCTGCATCAACCACCTAATTGATATAATTTTTTGGCATGTTGTACAAGTTGAAGCACAAGAATAATTCCAGGCCAAACCACTACAAATTTTCGATTGGAGGGAGATCATTCTCTAGAATCAAGCCGTCACCCACGTTAAAGTGAAACGGAAGCACTTTGGTCCTAAGGGAACTACCTAGGAAATGGAAGATGAGATGAGAAAGACATTTCCTCTGTTGTTTCAATAAGGATGGATGCATGGAGAAAAAGACGTCAAGGACAGTGTCCCTTTTAGGATGGGGTTGTAATAGCCTTGGAAATTTACTATGAGTATCTTTATTTGGTATATGAATCGCCTCAGCATTTTGTTAAAGGTTAACAAGAGAGATTGAACCCTCAGTGTCAGGTAAATGGTTGAAATTAGTTATGTCTAGAGGGGTAGAAACAAAAAGGAAGAAAGATCCTCATTTTGTCACGATTATAACTCTTTTTTCATTTTTTGGAGGGAAAAAGAAGGAAAAAGAGGAAAAAAACAAGGGACATATTGCTAATAAATTGACTTGACTAGAGAGATATGTCATGTGGTGGACTCTGTAGCAGGTAAATATGGGATATAAAGATATTTACACTAGAAAAATATTACCAGCGGGACAGAAAGACTCATTCAACCTAGAAAGTTAGCAAGACAATGTTGAAAGTCCACAAGGTGAATCCTGATTTAGATTGTTACATAGTTTTCCTAAAAGATAATAGTGGACCTTAGGGGGAGGATTGACAAATATCTGGTTCAAGTTTGGGAGGATCATGAACCCTTTAACCTATTTATGGAAGGATCTAGAAAATTATATGTGTGATTGAGTAGTGAATATTAGAATATGTATTGGAATGTTCAACAAAAGTAGAAAAATATTAGAGGTTTGAAAAATATAATATTTTAAGTGATATTGCTTTATTGCTGAATATCATTGTGTTGGTATTTAGTAAGGAAGTTGTGTTGGGTTAACTTATTCTTGCACATAAAGGAATATGTACTAATGTAGGACATGGGATCTTTCTAGTCCATTAAAAAGACAAGAGGATATTGTGAGGAATCTTTGGCATGAGGAAAAGTCAGAATTAGATTAAAAAAATGGATAATTTTCCAAGAAATCTAATAAAAAAAAAAAAAAAAAAACATACATACATACATACATACATACATACATACATACATACATACATACATACATACATACATACATACATACATACATACATACATTACATACATAATACATACATACATACATACATACATACTATATATTATATATATATATATATATAATATATATATATATATATATATATAATATATATATATATAATTTCAAGGTAACGGTTTTAGGTTTATGCATAGGTTAGTTGTGCGGACCTATAGGAAACATATAAATGTTTTAGGATGAAGACTAAGGCTTAGATGATTGTCGAGGTTCTAAATTAGAGGGATTTGTTAAAGTCCCTGACCTAAAAAAATGTATATAAATAAATATGTGTGCGTGTGTGTACAAATATCTAAAGGTATATCCCTATTAATAAATTACAATAATAAACATCACTAGAAATTAATATGAACAAAATATCTTTTAAATTTTTTCCATAACAATATAGCAAAATATGGACTAAAAAATAAAAGAGAACATGTACTAAGACATTCAATGAAATACCAAGTTCTAGAAGATCATTCCAATATCTAACCATTGTAATTATTAAACAAAAACAAGAACTGTAAGTATAAACAATTTCATAGCAAGAATTCTGGAAAAAAAGAGAGGCTTGTAAGCAGATGCATATATATTTTTAAGAAGAAAAGTAAGTCATGTCAAATAGACCAATTATCCATAAATGATAGAATTATACATAGCCCAATTAGCCAAGGGTGTTGGTCTAAACTATTACAGTTTCCATTATTATAAGAGTAAACCCTTCTAGCGTAACGAAAAACCTTGTATTAATTTTTCCAGGTGGAATTAAACAGTTGAGAATTGTGAAATATATGACAACTATAAATACTATTTTTATACAAGTCATTATAAGTATTCAATGAAAATAAGAATCATAAGTACAAACAAATTTGTAGCAAGAATTTTGGAAAGAAAACATATGCATGTCGTTATAACCATATGCATTTTTAGATGAAAATTAAGCCATGTCGAATAGCCCAATTATCCACAAATGGTAGAAGGAATGTAATAATAAATGAGGTATGAATGTTGTTGGGCATCATAATTGATACATTCTGTTACCTTGTTTCCTTACATTTTTATTAGTTTTCTAAGTTTTTATGTATATAATCTAGTATTTTATGTGATATGAATGTTAAAAGTAGTCAATAAGCATTTCATCATTTTGTTCTTCAAAAGAGTTGACTGTGAAAAGATGAGTTACGCATACGATTTGAAAAGTTAACTGATAGTGAATTTCGATAGTGGATGTTGTTCCTTGGGATAGCTGAATAAGAATGAGTTACATAGAGTTGCTTGGGTTAGTTATAACCTAATTGGGAAAGACCAACGGTCATCATGGAAATATCAGCTATGAATGAGATCATATCCACCTATTCTGAGGAAATATGGGAGATTTTGAAATTTGAATTAAGCATCCTAAGAATCTTCAGATTGTTAGGATCACTCTATTATTTTTAAAATAGAATTAATTGTAATATAGAAGCGAGGAACTAGACCTTGGTAGATGAGGTGGCAAATTACTATCCTTTTGATCTATGTTATAGGTTTTATAGACACCCTTTGTAATATTGTTCCTGATTATTTTCACGATTCAACTTTAACTCTTTGCACTGAATTAGCTTTAAGGTTGTTGAATTCCAGTGATCATGGGCCCAATCCTAGAACGACTACTGCCCTTCTTTGTGTTACTAAATTTACATTTAAGATTTCAGTTCTTGCTTTGTAATTATTTAATCACTTTTTAGATCTAATAATTGGTTATACATTTGCTCATTATAGTGTTAGCTACTGCAATAGTTTGAATGAAGGTCATGAGATTGGATTCTCAATAATTGATTTTCTGAAGCATTATTTGTTCTACCATTTCCTGTGATTGATAATGAATTGTTAAGTGTGATATTTTATATTTCTTTCACTGAAATGATTTCTATTCAGAAGTGTTGTTCCTTTCTTATAGCCACAGTTTCCTAGGTAACAAATTTTGTTTAGCATAATTGTTTCAATATTCACAGTAGAAGATTTGATGCTTTGTTCACCTTAAAGTAGCTTTGATTGTTTATGTTTAAATTCTTGAAGTTTTCAATAAGTTGTTATTTTAGGAAATCCTCGTTGTTCCTTGTATTTTACACACATTTACCTTTAAATAGGGCTAGACAGATTAGATCATATTAACACTATTCTTTGCACATATTATGTGGACAACCTTCAAATAACTAAATGAGTTCTAGGTTCACAATTTAATGAATGGAAGTCAGTTGGTATTTTTTACAACAACTGAGTAACCAACATTTTGGCATCATTTTTTGGGAGGTTGTCAAAGAAGTTTTAGTCATATCCCTATAGTGTTGGGTATTAAAGACAGAAGGCAAGAACCTATGCATTCACCATGTAGAAAGCTTGTTCCAATGCCTACCCTAAGCTGATACTTTTAGATTGTTTAGTGTGCATGACTAGAAAAAATCCTAGGGCTATAAATTAAGTAGTTATAGATTCAAAACCTATCCAAAAAACCATAAAAACTCAAGGTCAATTTGGCCTTGGAAGAAATACCTTTATAGAAAAAATCATTCGCCAATCAGAGTCTCAAGCGTCGGTAGATCCCCAAACAACATCTAGGAAGGGTTCTATTGTTGCCCCTTAAGTAGCAAAATCATCTACTGCAACTCACGCTAAGATTCATGACAAGTCTAAGCAAAGTTTCCAAGATACATACATTAATAATCCCAATAATTCCAGTAAAGGTAAGGGGAATTCTTGTAATTTAAGAGGGGGGGAAGGTGAGACAATTGAGCCACATCCACAAATGTTTGAGTTGTAATTTCCAGTGACAAATTTTACAAAGGAAGAATCTGAAATTCCTAGTCTAAATAGTGTTGTAAGACCTACTCAAAATCGAGAGTTTAGACAATATATATTTTTCTGATAATACCTCTTGACCGCGAGATCCCTAAGGATTATTGGCATATTTTTTACCAAATGGAAAATGCAGCAACAAAAGAACAGACTTCAACCATAGAAAACCTTATTGTCGACCCATAGGCCAGTGCACCAATGAGATTCATCCCATTACAAAATCTTCCAAATTTTCATTGAATGGCTTCTGAGGACCCTAATGCGTTTATGTTTGAATTTGATGTCTTATGCCTAGGTTATGACTATACCACTAATCTTCAAAAATTGAAATTGTTTCCTTCCATGTTAAAGGGTGCATCTCTATATTGGTTTATGGGATTAGGGGGAGGTACTATAACTTCATGGGATCAAATAAAAAATACCTTCCTCACTAAATACTAGGACTATTGTCGGTTTACAAATCTAAAAGAAGAAATATTTAAAATGATGTCAAAATAAGATGAGACTTTAAAGGAATATGTCAAGATATTCCAATATAACTTGCAAATATCACCTTATACCACTTTACCTAGAGAAATACTGAAAACTTCTTTGATTAGAGAAATAAAAGATGAATGGATAGAGACACATAATTTAATGGGACAAGATGATATTTCTAAGGAAGAATATGATGACATCGTAAAACTATGTATCATCTGCTCGCAAGGAAGTATAGGAAGAAAAGTTGGGATCTGAGACCCTCTTATAAGAACCAACAGGACTGTAGTAGGAGGAGTGACTCACAAAGAAATTGGTAGTCTCCTAGAAGACGTTAAAACTGATATTTTGAGTATGTTAATTACACAGTTGAATGTCCTATACATGATGGAAAAACAAGCAGAGGTAGAGTAGACCTTAGCTATTTCCTTCCCTCATTGTAAAAAAGAAGCATAGTTGCAAAGAGTGACCACTAGACACAGTTGAAATATGTGCCATATGCTTTAAAGATCACTCAAAAGAACAATTTCCCTCGCTCCCATGATTGAAATGTGTATTCAAGAAGGCAGAGGAAGATCCTAAGCTAGCATATCTCATGGCAAAATAACGCAGTGGTAGACACACCCTCCATGTATGATCCAAGATCCTTCTTTGTTTTATTCTAACCAGTATACCAAGCAACCGATTCTTGGACCACAATGGTAGGGCTACAAACATTTTAATACCCATGGCAATCTCAATCACGCCCTATGTTTCCATGGACAAATCATTCATTTGTTGGACCCTCGTCGCCTAGTCAACAATATTCTACATCTACATGGAAAACCCCATCGAATAACTTATACCCTATTACTATTTACTATTTTTAGCAGTTTTTTGGGTCCTAAACTTCTGGAGATGTTTTGACCCCCTAAATGGAATTTTTTAAGGTTTGCAGTAGGTTTGTGGTCGTATCCGAGGGTCGACCATAGATATTGTATTACTTATAGAGATCCTCATAACAAGGTATCGTAGACACCAAACGAATATTATATGACCATGTTATGATCCCAGGAAGTTGGTTGTCCAAGTAACCCCAAGGAGGCCCATAAGCTCGTGGTGTTCCATCTCCTAGGGTTAGGGTTTTTGTTTCTTAGGGTTTCCATTTGTTTTTAAATAATAAAAAGTCCCTTGAGCCTCATTGTAACACAATTCAGAGGCATGTAGCTACCACATCTCTTCTCATAGATAAGCTACCATCACTTGCGGTAGTTTATTTCAATTATGCATATAACAATTTTTAGTACTTTGTTACTAATTAATTGAAGTTTTGTTTTCATTGTACCATTGTGTTTCCATTCATATATGTATTTGATTTCATTACTTCATAAATCTATATCATTTACTTATTGATATTTCTTGGAAAACAAAAACAAATGTCCTCCATTTTTAAGGGAATGGATCCCCTTTTGTTCTTTTTTTGTTACAAAACTATCATGACTGGAGATATATGTCATGATATAAATATCATCTAAAAAGAATATTGTGGGAAATAAAGGCAATCTCATTGAAAGGACAAATTTCTAGTGGGAGATAAATACAGGGAAATATTATAATGATGATGAAAGGAAGACGAGATAAACACCAAGGACGATGTTATCTTTAGGGGGGGAGAATATAATATCCCTATCTCTAGAATCAAATGTTATATATTTAGTAATATGAAAAATATTCTTGATTAATATTTGGACATAATCTAAAGTGATTGGTGCCAAGAGTTAGTTATGGAGTTGAGAATCTCGTAGAATCTCCCACTTGGTTTTGAACAACTTTTACAACTACCATTTAGGTCACTGATATCATTCTTCCTTGATGACAGATTTATTTTCTGGTATTTTTTTTATGAAAGAACCTAATATGCCTTAGGATAGATTTTTACAACTCTGAATTTCTATGTATCATTTTCTCTTTAGAGGTCTTAAAGGGATTGGTATCTCCTTTTGGATAAGCTTGATGTTTTATTTTATTACTGTTTTCTCACTAAATGCACAGAGCTCGTTGTATCATTTTCTTACCAAATACTTATTAAATGCGGAGAGGAATAGTTATATTTTATCTATCATTCATACCTCTATATATTAGAACCAAATATTATACAAATTATATAAGATTCGAATCTGGCATCCATTTTGCTCATGGGATTGTTGGCTTCATGGGTAAAAAACACATGTTGATGTATGGAGATAGTGTTTTGAGATGTTAAAGCATCTTAACAAATGGAAAGCATGTCCAAATTCCATTAGAGGCTCATTTTTTAATGGAATTATGGTATGGATGTTTCAACCTAGTAGTTTTAATAAATATTTTTGGGTATGTGCTAAAGTATTTTTCTTGCAGAAATGCCCTTTTGGAAATAGTGATTTTTTTTCATTTTAGAATGCTAAAATTTTGTGGAAATGGACCTTAGTATTTTTGTTACTACTAGTCATTTTGTCCTTGACATTTTGGATCTCATTGATTCATATTTGTAGGGTTTTTTTTTTGCATATGCTATTGGTAATCCCTCCTTGGGATTGGATTTAAGCTCTTAGAGGCCTAGCATCCTCTATATACCGAGTCTTTGCTTTTTGTGTGGATTGGTTGTAAATTTTCGATATCTATTTTATTTTATTTGGATTTGTTTTTATATGCTAAATGGTTATAGTTGAAATTATCATATTGCAATATGAAATCAACTATCTTGGCCCAAAATTGATGTTTTTCCATCTAGCAATGGCCTTGTTTACAAGCAATTTTTTGTTACCTTCTTAGGGTTAATCTTAATTATGAAATGGAAATGTTGTTTTTGATCATAGCCACACATTTTATCACATGGGATTTTTGTTGTGTTTACATGTAACATGTTGATACCAACGTTTGGTTGGCTATTTTACTATCCTCTTTTGTAATGGTGTATACATTACATCTTTGAATTTTAGTATAGGTATTGGGATTATTTGTTTTTTAACTTTGTATTAAGACATTAAAGATGCATGTAAATGATAAAATCAACATGATTTTATAATATTTGTGCATTTATTTAATACATGTGAAATTTAGATGAATATACATGTTTTTATAATCGTTACACAATTATTTAATGCATGTGGAATATGGATGAATAGACATGTGTGTATAATTTTATGTGTTTAATTAATGCATTTGGAATATGGATAAATAGGTGATATCATATAATTATAATCATTTTTTATGCATTCAAAAAGGATGATTGTGTGTTTTATATTATTACATAGGTTATTATCTTGGTTTTGTATTAGAAGAAAAAAGTAGAATGTTACCCATTATTTTGCAACAAGAAGAATAACTGGAAAACAATATTGTGGTTGTGCAAATATATTTCCATGGTTTTACCTTTGGATTAAATGCATTAGAATTAGTGTTTTATAGATAGTAGTTAAGGTATTGCATGTGTTAAATAGTTATTCTGATGAACTTGATGATGCATGTAAAAGTAAAAGATTAGTTATAGATATGACTTTTACTTTCATTTATGCATGTGCAAGAAAATGTCTTTATGCAAAGTTGTACTGTAATATTTTTGTTTTGCACAATTTGATATTTCAAAGATTAAAATTAGAGTGCTTTCTAATAATAGTGTTTGTAGTGAAGAATCATGAATTTCGCAAAGAAGTGAAAGATCGTCAAGTGCAAGTTGCAATGGCTAACTTGATTTACAAAGATATACTACTATATTGTGATTATTTTCCAATGGTAATGCAAGAAGGGAAAGGTGGCCACTGCAATAAACAACCATTCCATGAATACATTGTGCTCTTAGAACTATAGTGTAGTGTGTTTGAGAAACATGATAACATGTTTAATGTAATGTCCTCTAATTAATTATACTTGAATGAAATCCATTATGCATGTTCTACAAATTTAATGATAAAACTAGTAATAAATAGGTTTTGTTTAATACATTGACTACTCAAACTTCAGACATGAAAATGTAATACTACAACTTGATGATTTAGTGATGGTGTTAGTATGAATGAGCTTGTATGCATCATAGGTATAACAAAATATTTCATTTTCGATCTTTGGAAATTCATCCAGTCTGTATGAATATTGTGGATGACACTACCTATTAAATATAATCAATAAGTTTCATAATTTTATAGAGGTTGGGGTGACTTCTTTTCCATAACTAAAATGAATCTGGCTAGAATTTTAAATCCATTGGAATTTTTTATTTCTTTGATCATAAAAGTCTGTGTGATTAACTTTCGATTAGTAATGTTGTGTAATGGCTCATGATTGGGCACATGTGCATAAAATGATATATCATTTTGCATAAATTAGAACTATGGTGGATGATAACTTTTGGATCAAAATGTCTATATCTATTATAAGGACTTATTTCCCTTAATTGTTTTTATAAAACACATCTTCATCGAAACTTCATTCTAATTCCCTTATATGTATTTTCTGAAGGATGTTTCTTTTTGTTATTTTCATATGCTTACTACTAATGCATGGAAAGTGTTTATGTAATTGAAAAATTGATAGGACAAATATTATCCCGCTTTGTTGAAGTATTGAGAAACATTGATGTATGTGAAATTGAAATGCACCTTGAGTATAGTTGCCAAGATATTTTGTAAATAACATGACTTTTTGAAGGGTGTGGTTTTATGAAGTATGGTTGTGACTAATATTCCTAAGTAGGGATAGCATAATGGAAACATAATGATGTCACAAAAATTTTGGCATCACAAAGACTAAGAACCAGTAAAAGGTAAAAAGGGTTACATTGTGATTTACAATTGAGAATCTAAAGGTCTTTTTGACTATTATGTAAACATGACATACAAGATCTATGCATAAAATATACAATGTTTTTTTCTTTCTAAAATGTATGCTTGATTATTATGTGCGAAATTTGAAATGAACACCACATGTGTGACAAGAGATGTTAGTCATGATTCTTGTGAATTGTTGGATTTTGGGGACACCCTAATTGAAAGCAAACAATGTGAGGACGCTCAAGTATTAGGTGTTGAAACTTTTCAAGGAATCATGAGCTGGTATGAAACATAGCTTGGTAATTGGAAAATGCTTGAAGAAAGCATTTCATGATAGTTGAAATAGAATTGTAACTTTATTTTTTATTTTTCAAAAGGCACATTTACAAATAATTCCAAGGAAAAATGGTAAATTAGTTTTAAAATGACTTTAGGATTTTCTAAGATGACATGTAAAGCTAAAAAGTAAAAATAAACATTATTTATAAGAATGTAATTTTTTTTTTTTTTTTGTTAAATGAAATGGTTTTACTTAATTTGGAAATTCAAAGGAGCTATCACATGAGAGGTTAGGCTCATAACTGCCATGAAACAACTAAAATCATTTATGGTCCCATAAATGACAAGAAAACAAAAGTCCTCCATTTTTCTAAGAGGGGTGACCATGTTTGGTTGATATGACCACCATAATATAACATGACTAGAGATAAATGTCATTGGTGGAATATGTATGAAAAGGACTATCGGAGATAAAGGTACTTAAAATAGTGCTAGTGGGAGACAAAGATTGGACTTTTTCTCAGAACTATCAGGACACTGCTTCAGTTGATGAGGTGTAAATATGTGAAATATCTCTAATTAGTTTCCTGGAAGGAAAATAGGCTAACACTTAGCGAGGAACTACTGGATGTGTAGCCCAAGGGTGGCCTCTATTCTATGTCCAGGAATTCATGATTCTAGACTTATGGTTGTTTTTAGCAAAGGCTAAGAGAATATGCACTTTGTGTAGTTATGATTACTTTGATTAATTTTGTAATTAAAGAACTATACACTCTCTAAGAACTTGGATAGGTATTGTGATAAATGATTGGTAGTTAAAAAATAATGATTAGCACTTGGAATTACATAAATGAGTAATAGTTGAAACTATTATTATTAAAAATAATGTGATTATGATTGGGAAATAATAACTAAATTTGTTGGTCATATGCCATGAGGTGCTTCCCAAACGAGGTTGATAAACCACCCAAGGTGCTCGTTGTCAAGATGAAAAACTACTCTTAGAATGATTCCCATAGCTAATAAATAACCTACAATTAAAGAATATTCTATGGGGTGGTCATGGTTTCCAAGAGTATTGACAAGAAACAATCATTTTTTATGAAAACATTTTTTTTTGTTTTATGAAAATGAATAATGGATGAAAGGCTAGAAATAGAAGTTGAATATTTTCATAGTTGTAAATATTTATGGTTGTTAATATATATATAATATATAATATATATATATATATATATATTATATGCATATATATATATTTACTAATCTTGGTGGATATTGGTGGCCACCTTCCTATTCCACCTAGACCCCCAGCCAATTTCATTAGTTTCCTTGATTATAGCACAATTTACTATTTTAGCAGTTTGTTTGGTCTTTAACTTCCGGAGCCATTTTCACCCCGTAAACAACATTTTTTTGAGGTCCACAACAGGCTCCTACAACTATGGTCATAATATAGAAATTGTAGGACTCATAGAGATCATTCTAACATGGTATCATACACGCCAAACAAAGATCATATGACCAAGTTACGACCCTGGGAATTTGGTTGTCCAACTAACCCCAACGGGGCCCACAAACTCTTAGCGTTCCATCTCCTAGGGTTAGGGTTTTTGTTGTTTGTGGTTTCCCTTTATTGTTAAATACTAAAAGGGCCCTTGTGACTCATTTTAACACAGCTCAAAGGCATGTAGCATCCACATCTCTTCTCAAAGATAAGTTACTATTGCTTGAGCTAGTTTATTTCCATTTTGCATGTAATAATTTTCAATACTTTGTTACTAATGAATTGAATTTATTTTCTTGTTGTATCTATGTCTTTCTATCCATATCTATATTTCATTTATTTCCTTCATAAATCTGGATCACTGGTATCAAAGTGGTCTGATTTTTCTTTGTCTTTATGTGCATGTCCCCAATGACGTCGTGGTATAAGGAGTTAGGGCTTGAACTAGTTGAACCTTTGCAAGACCAGCCTCGTCAACCCCAATGACCTCCCATGACGAATGAAAATAATACAAGGTAGAAGGAGATCCTTTAAAAATATTGCTCGAAGAAGCCCTCGAGTGATAGAAGAACATGATGATGGAAAACGTTTCCCAGATCCTTTGACAAATGCCAACAGGTGACACATCCTCATCCAACAGCTACTCTAGAGGTACCACTCCCTTTAAGGTACAAGTCATATTTGAAATTCTCATATTTGAAGGACAGGTAGATGTAGTTTCCATAGATAAATGATTAAATTTGTTGGAAGGATATTTTTTAGTTCATGAGTTTTCCCATAGGGAAAATATTACTTTTTTACTCCTCAAAGCCAACCCCCATGTCAAGGAGTGGTGCGAAACCTACTGTGAGTAGAGGGGTGAAAGGGACAATATTACACCATCAAGGAACAATATTACCCTATCAAGAGCTATGAATACAAGTACATATAATGAACTATACTACGAAAGCAAAGGGATCAAGATGTGCATGAGCTGATGTCTCTTTTCCATACCTTTCACATGTTGTTGGGTATCAAATATACTAAGAAACATCTAGTGCTCACATATCACAGTTTTTTGCACAAATACATTCAGGAAGAAATGTAGTTCTGATACATCTCCTCTCTTGGTGCAGCATATTGATATGTTGCTATGATCGAGTAGAAATTCAAGCAGAAGAAGCAAGAATTTGGATATGTAAACCAAATTCATAGGAATGGTGGCCCTAAGCCATAGAGAAAAGGGTAGAGCTAAGATGCGACCCCCTCAAGACAACTCCTCGAAGCCACAAACAAATAATAACGAGAAGGTGAAGAAGGACAATGAAAAATGGTGAGAGTTCCATAAAACTCCCACTCATAACACAAATAGATGTCGCACAAAGTAGGCACTAGTGGTCAACCTAAAAGACTTAGAAATGGATGTGTGCTTTGATTCTAAGCCAAAATTTGATAAGGGAACCAAAAATAGGAAATATATCATTGATACAGAACCCATTACAATAGTAGCCACTACCAAGCTCTAAAAGGTGGAACCTTAGGATCCAAAGGAGGGGAAGTGCCTCTTCCACTCATAGATGTGGGTAAAGGGTTCGTCGATGTAGTTCGTTCTTAACATTTGGAGCCAAAAGAACCTAATATTATCTAACGTCATTAGGATATTGAATCTGCCAAAAACATTTCCCTCACAACCATACACCATTGGGTGGCTTCACCAAGGAAAGATGAGGTATTGTGTGATTTTTTCCCTCTGGAAGTTCTTGATGTTTTATTAGGTAAACCATACATATGGAAGCACCATTTTGTATATGAATCCATACCTTGTTATGTTATTATTACCTTTGTTTAGAAATTGTACAAGATACAAGAGGTAGCACCGCCTACCACCTTTCCTTTCATCTCTACTAAACAATGCAATAAGATCATTTCCCAGACAGGGAAATTCATCCTTCTCATGATTATCTCTAAGAGCAAGAGGGATATGGACAAGATCATGGAGGAGTATAAAGACATCTTCACTATAACCACATCGGTGCCCCTACACTGTGAGGTCAACAACTCCATTGATCTAACCCCGAGTGTGCTACTGCCAAATGGGTTGATTTACCAACACTTTGCTCTAAAGAATAATGAAATCAAGAAGCATATTCAGGAGTTGTTCGAGAAAGGGCACATCAACCAAATTTCGTCACCTACTTGGAGCCTGATCGTGTTGGTAGAGAAGAAGGACAGAACCTAGAGGTTCTAAAATGATTATTGGGCATTGAATAAGATCAATGTCTAGAGCTGGTATCCAATCCCATTGATTGGTGACCTTTTGGACAATCTCAAGGAGGTCAAATATTTCAGTAAGATTCACTTGAAGTCTAGTTATCACCATGTACCAATTGAACCCTCCGATGTCTGGAAGACTTCCTTTAAATCCAAGGAGGGTCATTTTGAATGGATGGTCATGCCTTTCAAGTTCAAGAAATCCCATGAAAAATTCATGAGGCTAATGGATGATGTTTGTGGCTCTTCACCAACTCATTCATGGTAGTATATTAGGAGGACATCTTAATATTCAGCTAGGTTTGGAAAGTGCACCTACGCTATAGTTGACATTTCCTCCAAACCCCATGAAAACACAAATTGTGTGTCATTTGGAGAAATGAACTTTTGGTATGACCTAGGTTCAATCTATGGGGTACATCATTAATGAGTAGGGTGTGCATTTGGACCCACCCAAGATACAAGTTATTCTAGATTTGTTAGCCCCAACCACTCTAACAAAGCTTTGTAACTTTCTGGAGATTTTTGATTGCTAATGAAGGTTTTGTTAGGATTCTCTCATATCATTTGGCCTTTGAGTCAAGACACCAAGGGTGGAGATAAAGAAAAGTTATTTTTCTTTGAACTCCAATAGAAGGAATTTGTCAATTTGAAGAAACGCCTCTACTCTGCACCAATGCTGGCATTACCATACCTGCAACAACCATTTGAAATTGAGACAGATGCCTCCGACTATGCTATTGGTGCAATTCTTACCTAGTAGGGGCATCTCATGTCATATCATAGTGAAACACTTTCATACATTGTTTTTTGTTATGGCTCTCACCATTGTGCTCAACTCTTGTGGACACAAGACTTTGGGATGGCCACATCTTTACAATAGTGATCCATAAATTGACACCACATATGAGATGCTCATGGAAGGTAAGCAAGTTCCATACATTCACCTGTAGGACACAATATTATTCCACTCGAGACACTTATGTGTTCCTTCAAGTGAGAGTGTGAAGATGATTTTCAAGGCACATAGCTACAATTGGGTTGCTTGACATTTTGGGGTAGAAAGAAGAGTTGCAGTTCTACAGAAGTATTTTTATTGGATGAACCTTCAACATGATGTTTTCAAGTACATGAGATCCTACACTACCATAACCATTTCCAAACATACAATCAAGAAGTAGGGCCTACATACTCCTCTACCTACTCCTAGCCTACCCTGGTAATCCATATTCATGGATTAAATGTTAGGGCGTCCATCTACCAAGCATGGAAATGACTGTGTTCTCGTGGTCATTAACATATTCTCTAAGATGGCCATTATGGCGGCTCTAAAGAAGAGTATCACAACAGAAGCCACTACCAAACTCTTCTTTGAATGCGTATGGGTATACTTTGGGATCCCACAATCCATTATCTAAAATCGGACAATAGGTTCCTAAGTACATTTTAGTCAAGCCTCTAGTCCTTGTTGGATACTAGGCTCACTAAGTCCACAACCTTCCACCCCAAAACCGATGGTCAAATAGAGGTCATCAAGAGGATGATCATGCACATCCTACACACGTACAACTAAAATCATCCACACAGATGGAATGACAACCTCCCCTATCTCTAACATAGATACAATAGGGCTCTCCACAACTCAATTAGCCATAGCCCCTTTCAAGTGTGGCTAAGATTCGAACCATTATGTTCCATTGATGTTTCCATCCCACTTGCAGCTACTCAGGCAAATTCAACTCATATCTAGTATAAAGATGACAAAGCTACCGTCTTCATTGAATTCATTCAACACATCTTCCAGTAGGTCCCTGATGTATTTGATAGAGAAAATTAAAAGTATAAATAGTGTCATGATAAGCATTGGGTGCCACACAAGTTCTAGGTGGGAAACAAAGTTTGGTTACATCTGTAGAAGGAGTGCCTCACTGTGGCCCACCGCAAGCTTCACTTGCTCTGATATGGGCCTTACGCCATCACTAAGGTTGTAGTAGATAACTCTTTCAAGCTCAGTATCCCACAGTTCCTTGGCCTACACCTAGTATTCAATGTGGACCAGATTGTTGGGTTGTGTTATATTCTTTCCACAACTAGTCCATGTAGTTAACCAGGGGGTTAGAGGGGGCTCAAGCCCCCTCTTCGTTGCATTGATTGCGTAGCAGGGGGGTCATAGGGGCTTTAACGGGAGTAAATAACCCCCCTTTATGGCATCTGGGGCAGTGCCCTAGACAATTTTGGTTTTGGACCCTATGTTAGGTTGGGCGGACCTACCTATGGTTTTGTGCATGATTTTCGCACATGGTTTTGGACGCGATGGTTTTGGGTCCATGGTTTTGGACACGATGGTTTCAAGTCCATGGTATTGGATGCTTCGACATGTATAACTACGTATTGTAACATTGAAAGCAAAATAATGAAAATTCAATATGGTAGTCCCGGTTTTGGGATCCGGGGGAAAATCTCTATGTATATGTGATTTATGTGTTATGCTCTTGCATTGTTTATTTTCTATTTTTTAGAATTCGTATGTAGGTAATTTATATACGGGGTTAAAACTTACATTTGGTATCAGATTTGTTTTGGCTTTAAGGGGATGCCTTCATTGTTGAGCTATTTTGATCTAGCCTATGGTAGACCCTGTTTAGTGGGAGATCTAAGAGATCGATTCTGGTGGTGAAAGAAGATGGCGAGCAGTGGAAAGATAGAGATTAAGAAATTTAATAGTCAGAGTTTTGAGTTGTGGAAACTCAAGATCGAGGATATGTTGGTGGATAAATATCAATGGATCACGATAGATCTGGGTACTAAACCAACGGGAGTTTCAAATAAAGAATGGAAGAAGTTAGATCGGAAGGAAAAGAGTACAATATGATTGTGTGTCTCAGATTCAGTATTGTTGAATGGATCAAGGGAGGCTACAACTAAGGCTTTGTGGGATAAGTTAGGGACTTTGTACCAATCTAAGTCTCTAGTGAATAAACTTTCCTGTAGAAAAAGGTGTATAACCTGAGGATGAAATATGGAAACTCTGTGACAGAGCATCTGAACACAATTAATACTATGGTAAGGCAGTTATTATCTATTGGTATTAAAATTTCAGATGAAGATAAGCTTACAAATTTGTTGTGTTCTCTACCAGATTCGTGGGATAGTCTGGTTATTGCAATAGGTAGCAATGCAATTGCCTTGTAGTTTGATGAAATAGTCTCATCCTTGCTGGCGGAGGAGATGAGATTGAAAAATATGGAGAGCTAGAATGGTGATGCCTTGTCTGTACAAGGACAGTCGCAAAACAGAAACAAAAATAAGTCATCGAGTGGGAGATCTAAATCTCCAAGAAAACCTATAAAGGTGGTGTGGTGAAAATTCAGAAAGGAAGGGCACTACAAAAGGGATTGTAAATCTAAAGCTCCTGATAAAGGAAATGGATCTAATTATGCTCCTTTTGTAGAGGCTAAAACCACCTCAAATGAAGGTGGGGATGTGTACTTTGCTTCTTCAAGTACACATGTAGATCATGAGTCATGGTTGATTGACTCAGGTGCATCCTTTCACTTTACTCCCCATAGAGAGTGGTTTTACGAGTATGAAAAATATGATGGTGGTGATTTATTCTTGGGGGATGACATGAAGGCTAGAATATTTGGTCACGGAAAATTAAAGTTGAAGTTGTAAGGTGAAAGGGTTAGAACACTTTCGGGTGTTCTACATCTTCCTACATTAGCTAGAAATCTGATTTCTGTAAGCAAGCTGGATGATGTAGGTGTAAAAACAGTGTTCAAGAAGGATACCTACAAGATGGTTTGGGCGGCACTAATATTGATGTGGGGAGTTCAAATTGGAACTCTGTACAAGCTGCAAGGTAGCACTATTGTTGATAGGTGCAACAGTTCTATGGCTCCTGAAAGTCGAGCAAAAAATATAGTGGTCTTTGGAGAGAAGACCATGCTATGGCATCGAAGGCTTGGACATATTGGAGAGAAGGGCCTTCGAATACTTTATGGTAAAGGTATGGTAGAAGGTATAGTAATAGCTCTCTAGATTTTGATTTCTATGAAAATTGTGTATATGGGAAGCAGAATTGGGTTAGTTTCCCCATGGTGGTAAGAGGGCAAGACATATATTAGAGCTTGTGCACAATGATGTGTTTGGACCTGTGAAGGTTCCATCACTGGCTAAGTCTGTGTACTATCTATCATTTATAGATGACTTCTTAAGGAATACATGGATATATTTCCTTAAGAATAAATCTGAAGTCTTTGATATGTTTAGAGAATTTAAGGCTATGGTGGAAAACCAGATAGAGAAGAAGATAAAGGTGATGAGCATAGATAACGATGGAGAGTTTTGTTGTAAGGAATTTGAAGTATTCTGTAAGAAGTGTGGTATAGCATGGTAGAATACTGCTCCATATACACCTCAGCAAAATGGTGTTGCGGAAAGAATGAACAAAACATTAGTGGAAAGGGAAAGAAGCATGCTCAATTGTATTGGGTTAGGACAGGAATTCTAGGCAGAGACGACAGAGAAAACATGTTACCTGGTCAACAAATCACCTTCATCATCATTGGAGGATAAGACTCCATAAGAGGTATGGACTAGTTAGAAACCCTCTCTTTCACATCTGAGGGTATTTGTATGTGATGCATATGTACATGTTCCCAAGGAAAAACGAACCAAGTTGGAGAGTAAATATGAAAAGTGCATCTTGATTAGGTATAAGGATGGTTTAAAGGGTTATAAGGTTTGGAACCCAATAACAAGGAAGGTTTTGTACAACCGAGATGTGGTGTTCATAGAGGTGAAAGATGTTATTAAACATGAAGTCCAACCAAAGGAACCTAAGAAGATAGAGTTTGAGCTAAAGGAGGAAGAATCAAACTCTACAGTAGAGGAGGAATCAAAAGATGAAGAGCCACAAACTCCAGGTGTGAGAAGATCAGTTCGAGAAAGAAGGCATCTAGAAAGGTATAGTCCATCTACTTTCTATTCAAATTTTTCTTTATATATTAATGATGATGATCCTAGAACTGTGAAGGAAGCAGTAGATTCAGAGGATGGAAAACTCTAGAAAGAAGCCATGGTTGATGAAATGGAATCTTTGCACAAAAATGAGGCTTGGGATCTGGTGGAGTTTTCGGCTAGAAGGAAACCCATTGGTAATGGGTGTTCAAGAAGAAGACAAATGCAGAAGGAAAGGTGGAGAAATAGAAAGCTTGATTGGTAGCAAAAGGTTATTCCCAGGTGCCAGGAATTGATTTTGGTGATATTTTTTCTCATGTTGCCAAGGGAACTTCTATTAGATTACTTTTATCTATTATTGTTGTTTTTTATTTTGAGGTTAACAGATCGATCTGAAGACAACATTTCTTCATGTGGATCTAGAAGAAGAAATCTACATGAAGAAACTTGAAGGCATTGCAGTGAAGGGTAAGAAAGAACTAGTATGCAAGTTAAAGAAGTCTCTGTATGGGTTAAAACAGTCACCAAGGATGTGGTATCAAAAATTTGATACATTTATATGGGGACTTGGCTTCACCAGAAGTAGAGAAGATCACTGTGTGTATTTTAAATTAATTGGCAACTATGTTATTTATCTGGTCTTGTATGTGGATGATATGTTGTTGGTTGGAAATGACAAAGAAATTATCCAGGATTTAAAGACCCATTCGTCCTCCAAATTCAACATGAAAGATCTTGGGGTTGCAAACTATACTTTGGGCATGGAAATTAAAAGAGATTAGACAAAGAGGAAGCTCTGGTTAAACAAGAGGAAGTATGTCGAGACAATATTGTAGAGGTTTAATATGCAGGATAGTAAACCGGAGACGGTTCCTATTCCTATGGGTGTAAAGTTATCTGCTGAGCAGAGTCCCAAGACACAAGAAGAAGAAGAGGACATGTCTTGTGATCCACACGCAAGTCAAATTGGTAGCCTGACATAGGCTATCATCTATACTAGACCAGACATTACACATGCATTGGGAGTATTGAGCAAGTTTATGTCAAAACCAGGGAAGGAGCGCCAGATAGCAGTGAAGTGGGTTTTCAGGTATTTGCGTGCACTAGTGATTATGTCTTGTGCTACCAAGGAAGACCGGGATTTGACAAGGTGTTGGATATTCGTGGCTTGGTTGATGCAGACTGGGCTGGAGATCTGGATCAAAGAAGATATACAAGTGGGTATGTGTTTAACCTATTTGGAGGTGCAGTTAGTTGGATGAGTAAGAAACAATCTGTAGTGGCACTATCAACTACAGAAGCAGAAAACATGGCAGCCACTCATGTAAGCAAGGAAGTATTTTGGTTGCAGAGATTGTGTTCAATTATGGGGTTAGTACAGGGAGCTATAAGGACAGACTATGACAGCGAAAGTGAAATTTTCTTGGCAAAGAACCCTACATATCATTCAAAGAAAAAGCACATTGATGTTCAATATCACTTTGTGAGGGATATGATAGAAGAAAAAAAGGTGTTGCTAGTAAAGGTGGACATTTTGAAGAATACTGCAGATGCAATGACAAAATCTGTGAGCTCTGAGAAGTTCTCTTGGTGTAGAGAAACAATGGGCATTGCAAGGCTGGATAAATGAGTAAGCTCTCTTGTGGCCCCCTGTGGAAAGAAAACAAAAAGTGGGAGAATCTTGGGTTGTGTTATATTCTTTCCATGACTAGCCCACATAGTTAACCGAGGGGTTAAATGGGGGGCAGACTCCCCCCTTCATTGCACTGATTGCATAGCAGGGGCATCACAGGGGGTTTGAGGGGTGCAGGTAATCCCCCTCTATGGGGTCGAGGAAACGCCACATAAAATTTTGGTTTTGGACCCTATGTTAGGTTGGGTGGACCTACCTATGGTTTTGTGCATGATTTTCACATGTGGTTCTGGACGTGATGGTTTTTGGTCCATGGTATTGGATGCTTTGACATGTATAAATATGTATTGTAAAATTGAAAGGAAAATAATGAAAAATCAAGCTGGTAGTCCCGGTTTTGGGATCCAGGGGAAAATATCTGTGTATATGTGTTTTATGTGTTATGCTCTCGCATTTTTTAATT
>APFE031403568.1:0-16321 GCA_000404065.3 Pinus taeda
TGGTAATAAAGGTATAAATAAATATTGTAAATAATTACTTTATTAACTATATTTCAGGGTAAAGATACTTGATATTCGCGACAACTATATATGAGGTTCAAGTTTTCTTAAAAATGGTGATTGCTTATTAAAAAATTATTTTAATAATAATATAAAATAATAAAATAAGGCTTAAAACTTTTTTTAAAATTTTAAGGTTCATTCTAATAATTTTTCCTTTCACCGATCTTCTGTTATAATTTTTTCCCTTATTTTTTAAGTAATATATTTTAAAATTTAACAAAAATTCCTTAGAATCATGTGTGATTGTATCTGTGAGTTGTATCTTCGTTAGGGTTTTTTAAAGGGATGAATCCATTTATATTTTAAAAAGTCATTCTAAACAATTATTACAATTTCAGCACAAAAATCAAAACTTAAAAAAATTAGACAAGATGTTAATTAATTAATAAATTCAAAATAAAATATTTTTAACCTTGATTTTTTACCATAAACTTACATGACCCCATGGAGGATCATAAAATGATCTTATCACCTAGGGAATTACACGTAAATAATGTTTTGAATATTAACCACAAATTTGACTAGTGATTAATGACATTATAAACATAAGTAATATATGAAAATAACATATTTACATTTCGATGGTCATGTTATCTCTAGAGGAAACTCTCCTAGGTTGCAGCTCGGAGATGCCTTGTAACATATAATCTTCAATATTGTTATGAGAACTATTGGAATGGATGATGGTTTGGATCAAGTGAGCTAACCATTTCACCTCTGTTCTCACTCAAGACATGCATGAACACCCTCAACAATACAAGGCTTTGGACTGTTAATGCTCAATAGTTTATTGATTTAATGGGTAGATGGAGAATACTAATTGTACCAGCAGATTGCATACATAAATACATATGAATGGCGAGCTGCATGTAGTAAATGAAACTTGCAAATCTAATTTATGAATGCACAGATAAGATGACAGTTATTTGGCATTAGATACACCATAAAACATGAATAACCTATTCAAGTGCAAGCGTAGAATAGCACAGAAAATGGAAATTGAACATATAATAGAAAAATAAGCTTATATTGCTAGAATGAAGATGAGAAGCTTGAAGGAACAAAGTAGCAACAATCTCGAGAAGTTGAAACCTTGCTACATTTAGTTTTCAGCCTTTTATAGGCCTTTTACCATGATGTTGAGCTCTCAAAGGATCAGAGTCTTAATCTGTCCTCTCTATCCCTCAACTGTTTGATTCACAGAGGAATAACCACCTTTAGGTAGTTTGATGCGCTGTCTAGGAACTCTCTCATGCCACAGATGCTCCATGATCACTTGTTGGTTTTGGATAAGCTATGTTGTTGATGCCTCATGATAGATTCTGCTTCAGGTTGTGTTGCATTGTAGGTGCCCATGATATTTTTGTTTTGGGCTAGTTGCGTTGTCTACTCCATGATCTCTATTGTTGTGGCTGTGTTCGGCATGCTTTGTTGCGTTGTGCCCTTTAAAATGTTAGCAATGCATGCTTTCTGTAAATACAGAACAACACTGCCGTAATGTTTATGTTTTAAACAGAAAACACAACAATATGGAGAAGTCCCGCCCCTCTTTGTCCTTTCGGAACTTAAAAAGACCTCAAAAATGGGATATATGTCCATCACGTTTGCCTTTTGGGTGATATGAAATCTCCACTGTTGATGTGGGAGTTCTAGATCCAATGGTGATGATCCATTTCAGGCGGCTCTTTTGTACTGGAGTTAAGCGCCCGATGAGGATGGTTTTCTCTCTCCTTGTCCTTGACACATGGCGGTCGCTATATGGCATCAGTAGGGGCTTGGCCTAAACCACTTATCGCCTTTGGATTTCCCGAAATCCTTCTAGTTTTGCGATTTTCCATTTATATTGAAAATATGTGAAATACATTAAAGATGGCTTTCCAGAGATCTCAAATTTTATATATTTCACTTCCTAGACCCTTTCAGGTCCGGGCTCATCATTATCCACACTGCCCTATGTTCCTTTATTTTTCATTATATAACGAAATACATTAAAAATGTATTAAAATCGTCGTACCCATGGACCTGAAATATTATCAAATATCGTATATATAACCGTCGGGCCCGGTTATCACATCACCCATATACTTGTGCATAGGCCCCACCGCTTGGTGCTACTCCATTGGGATATAGCGATGAAATCCGATCACAATCCCTTATCACTCATGCCGAGGGCCCTTTCCTAAATCGTTGACACCTCGCCAATGTGACCCGTTGATCTGATCATCGGAGATCACTAATCGGTAGTGTCCTACGCCCCTTCTTTAAGCCGTCCTCTTTGTAGTGCCGATTGCGATTAGCCACTTAGATCTAGGTCATTGATTAGCCAGATCTAATGATTGTTGTTCTTTCAATGTTTAAGCTTGTGATTTTGGATTTTTCATGGTTTTTCAAGTGCTTTTTTCCTCGAGATAGTCTATTTCTGCCCCTCCAAGGGCTCTCCTCTTGCGTTGATTTTAAACTTTGGATGATTTTGAGCAAATGCTCAAGATTTCAAGAGCATTTTTAGATCCCTTGGGATGATTTTAAGTAAATTTGGAAACTTTAAGAACATATATGGATTCAATTTTGGGCCTTTTGCTCGTGAGGCTAACACTGGCTCCTTCTAGTGAAGAAATCCTCCTTGTGAGGTTTCAAGGATCACAGATAAATGCCTTTCCTGCAAAAACAAAATCAAATCTTCCTCCTAATGTTCCATTGGGCATGTTGTCTATTTTGTAATGAAAAATAAAAACTAGAAAAAATATGTTTACAATAACAAGGATTTAAAGCCTTCAACGAAATAAAGTTTCAATTAGCGCCCATTTACTCGGCTACCAAAAGTATCTCCTCCTTCCAGACTGTGCAGAATGAATGTATTTTTCTACTGAACTTGAGCGATGACAAAAGGACCTATCCATAAAGAGTCAAACTTGCCATGATTATCTTTCTTTTCCTTAAATGCATCCCATTTAAGCACCCAATCACCAACTTGGAAATTTTCCACTTTTCCCTTCCTATCAAAGAAATTGATTGTCTTTTGATGAGCCTTTGACTTCTCGACTAGCTACTCTCTCATCTCCTATAGTTCAACCAGGTTATTCATTCTTCTTAGCATGTAATTCTCTTCATCTTGTTCTTCTTGCAAGAGTTTAGCCACAGGGAGAACGAGTTGGATAGGGAAAACAACATTAGCACCATAAACCAGTTTAAATGGAGAATTCCCTATGGAATTTTTTATGGTAACTCTGTTAGCCCATAGTGCAAACTTCAACTTGGAATGCCAACTCTTTTCTTTTTCTCTTCTCTATCCATAGCGCCGTGGAGGAATCAAAAGCTCACTCTACGATATTAAAACCTAATTCTCAGCGCTTAAATCACTCAAAACAAAGGATATGCTACGAAACGCAGTATGAATCCACGAGGACAATGGAATAGTTTCATGTTAAGAAATCGTTGCCGGAATTAATAGGGGATTTGAAATAATAATTGAGAAAAGTTAACGTTCTTTACTAAATTCTACAGTATTATGAATGGTAATAAAGGTATAATAAATATTGTAAATAATTACTTTATTAACTATATTTCAGGATAAAGATACTTGATATTCGAACTATATATTAGGTTCAAGTTTTCTTAAAAATGGTGATTGAATTTTTTAATAATAATATAAAATAATAAAATAAGGTTTAAAACTCTTTTTAAAATTTTAAGGTTCATTCTAATAATTTTTCCTTTCACCAATGTTTTGTTATAATTTTGTCCCCCCTTATTTTTTAAGTAATATATTTAAAAATTTAACAAAAATTCCTTAGAATCATGTGTGAGTTGTATCCTCGTTAGGGTTTCTTAAAGGGATGAATCCATTTATATCTTAAAAACTCATTCTAAACAATTATTACAATTTCAACACAAAAATCAAAACTTAAAAAAATTATATAAGGTGTTAATTAATTAATAAATTCAAAATAAAATACTTTTAACCTTGATTTTTTACCATAAACTTACATGACCCCAAGGAGGATCATAAAATGATCTTATCACCTAGGGAATTAGACGTAAATAATGTTTTGAATATTAACCACAAATTTGACTAGTGATTAATGAAATTATAAACATAAGTAATATATGAAAATAACATATTTACATTTCGATGGTCATGTTATCTCTAGAGGAAACTCTCCTAGGTTGCAGCTCGGAGATGCCTTGTAACATATAATCTTCAATATTGTTCTGAGAACTATTGGAATGGATGATGGTTTGGATCAAGTGAGATAACCATTTCAGCTCTGTTCTCACTCAAGGCATGCATGAACACCCTCAACAATACAAGGCTTTGGACTGTTAATGCTCAATAGTTTATTGATTTAATGGGTAGATGGAGAATACTAATTGTACCAGCATATTGCATACATAAATACATATGAATGGCCAGCTACATGTAGTAAATGAAACTTGTAAATCTAATTTATGAATGCAGAGATAAGATGACAGTTATTTGGCATTAGATACAACATAAAACATGAATAACCTATTCAAGTGCAAGCGTAGAATAGCAGAGAAAATGGAAATTGTACATATAATAGCAAAATAGGCTTATATTGCTAGAATGAAGATGAGAAGCTTGAAGGAACAAAGTAGCAACAATCTCGAGAAGTTTAACCCTTGCTACATTTAGTTTTCAACCTTTTATAGGCCTTTTACCATGATGTTGAGCTCTCAAAGGCTCAGAGTCTTAATCTCTCCTCTCTATCCCTTAACTGTTTGATACACAGAGGAATAACCACCTTTAGGTAGTTTGATGCGTTGTCTAGGAGCTCTCTCATGCCAGAGATGCTCCATGATCACTTGTTGGTTTTGGATAAGCTATGTTGTTGATGCCTCATGACAGATTCTGCTTCAGGTTATGTTGCATTGTAGGTGCCCATGATATTTTTGTTTTGGGCTAGTTGCGTTGTCTACTTCATGATCTCTATTTTTGTGGTTGTGTCTGGCATGCTTTGTTGCGTTGTGCCCTTTAAAATGTTAGCAATGCATGCTTTCTGTAAATACAGAACAGCACTGCCGTACTGTTTCTGTTTTAAATAGAAAACACAACAATATGGAGAAGTCCCGCCCCTCTTTGTCCTTTTCGAACTTCAAAATACCTCAAAAATGGGATATATGTCCATCAGGTTTGCCTTTTGGGTGATATGACATCTCCACTATTGATGTGGGAGTTCTAGATCCAATGGTGATGATCCATTTCACGCGTCTCTTTTGTATTGGAGTTAAGCGCCCGATGAGGGTGGTTTTCTCTCTCCTTGTCCTTGACGCATGGCGGTCGCTATATGGCATCAGTAGGGGCTTGGCCTAAACCACTTATCGCCTTTGGCTTTCCCGAAATCCTTCTAGTTTTGCGATTTTCCATTTATATTGAAAATATGTGAAATTCATTAAAGATGGCTTTCCACAGATCTCAAATTTTATATATTTCACTTCCTGGACCCTTTCAGGTTCGGGCTCATCATTATCCACACTGCCCTATGTTCCTTTGTATTTCATTATATAACGAAATACATTAAAAATGTATTAAAATCGTCGTACCCATGGACCTGAAATATTATCAAATATCGTATATATAACCGTTGGGCCCGGTTATCACATCACCCATATACTTGTGCATAGGCCCCACCGCTTGCTGCTACTCCCGCTGATCTGATCATCGGAGATCACTAATCGGTAGTGTCCTACGCCCCTTCTTTAAGTCATCCTCTTTATAGTGCTGATTGCGATTAGCCACTTAGATATGGGTAATTGATTATCCAGATCTAATGGTTGTTGTTCTTTCAATGTTTAAGCTTGTGATTTTGGCTTTTTCATGGTTTTTCAAGTGCTTTTTGCCTCTGGATTGTGTATTTCTGCCCCTCCAAGGGCTCTCCTCTTGCGTTGATTTTAACCTTTGGATGATTTTGAGAAAATGCTGAAGATTTCAAGAGATTTTTTAGATCCCTTGGGATCATTTTAAGTAAATTTGGAAACTTTAAGAACATATATGGATCCAATTTTGGGCCTTTTTCTCGCGAGGCTAACACTGGCTCCTTCTCGTGATGAAATCCTCCCTGTGAGGTTTCAAGGATCACAGATAAATGCCTTTCCTGCAAAAACAAAATCAAATCTTCCTCCTAGTGTTCCATTGGGCATGTTGTCTATTTTGTAATGAAAAATAAAAACTAGAAAAAACATGTTTACAATAACAAGGATTTAAAGCCTTAAACGAAATAAAGTTTCAATTAGCGCCCATTTACTCGGCTACCAAAAGTATCTCCTCCTTCCAGACTGTGCAGAATGAATGTATTTTTCTGCTGAACTTGAGCGATGACAAAAGGACCTATCCATAAAGAGTCAAACTTGCCATGATTCAGACATGTCCACCAATTCTTTTGCCTTGAAAGCTACTACATTATTAGTGACTAGTTTTGTTGGGAAACAAAAATCTCATGAAAATATTCTCATTCAAGAACTTTATGACAACTTGATGATTGGCATTCTTAGTTGTTATAGCCTCAGTCCACTTGGTGAAATAATCATTGGCTACTAATATCCATTTGTGTTGGCCACTGGAATGTGGGTTGATCTCACCTATAAAGTCCAAGCCCCACTACTGAAAGGGATCATTGACATGTAATGACTTCAAGGGCATAGATTTTAGCTGTTGTCTTCCTGCAAACATCTGACACTTGTCACAAGTTTTCACAAAAGAAAACAGATCAAAGAATAGAGTAGGCCAATAATACCTAGCCCTCACAATTTTGTGAGCTATGGTACTCCAATAATGATGCCCTCCACAGATGCTAGAATGGAACTGGTGTATGACTTCCACAACTTGTTCTTTATGTAGAAATCCCAAGAGGATTCCTGATGGGTATTTCCAATAAAGAAGATTTTTATTTATGCATAATTTAGCTGATCGGAGTTTAATGGCTCGGGCTTGACTTGAGCTAAGCCCTGAAGGGAATTCTAGCTTTTGCAAAAAATGAACTGTGATGTAATACCATTAAAAGGTGGCTAGATTTTCAACCAGAGATTGATTCTACTTTTGTTCTTATGTTGCTCTCTCTATCTACTCATCATCTGAATTTAGACCCATGCAATTTATTTCTAACAAGCTACAATTTTATTCAGCCATAACTTTAGCCAAGCCCTGGCCTTTGACAAGCTTAGTGGGCTTCACCTCTATGTTAGACTCTATCAAATTTGCAATCCATTTAGCTCTCTTTCCATCAATATCTCGGTGATTTAAGACATCCTTTACTGAGCCCGAACATACATATGCAACCACTTTGGAATGCAAAATATAAATTCCGAATGCATTTAAAGGTTTTTTGGGAGCATAAGCTTGTTTTTCAATAAATTCATACCTTAGTTTAGCATCCCTTAGAGTTTTGTTGAAAAACGCCATGGGGTGCTCCATGCCTTCATCATTTTTCTACAACAAAACTGCTGCAAGTGTATCATAAGAGGCAAAAGAGAACATACAAAAATCCTTAGTGTAATTTGGGCTTATTAGAATGGGAGCTTCCATGATAGCTTGCTTGATGGCTTCAAAAGAGCTTCTTGAAGCATCTGTCCATTTTATTTCTGATCCTTTCTTCAGCATGGAAGTGATGTGCTTTACTAACTCTTCAAAGTTTGGAATGAACCTCCTTACAAAGTTAATCTTACCTAGGAAGGATTGAATCTACCTTTTTGACCTTGGGATGGACAATGTCTGAATTTCTTGAACTCTTGTTGGATCAATATTCACACCTTCAACAGAAACAATATGTCCCAAAAGCTTACCTTCTTCTACAGTAAATTGTGACTTCTTCGGGTTCACTGAAATTCCAAACTGTCTACACTTTAGGAAGACCTTCTTCAGATGCTACAAATGGTCTTTGTGACTGCTAGAGATGACTCTTATGTCATCAAGATAAATAAGGACAAACTTTTCCTTCTCTCTCAAAAAGGCTATGTCCATGGCCCTTTGAAAACTAGCCCCAACATTCATCAATCCGAAAGGCATATTGGAGTACATGAAAGTGCCCCAAGGAGTAGTGAAGTTGGTCCTTTCCTGATCTTCTAGATGTACAACAACCTGATTGTAACCTAAAAATCCGTCTAAGAAATACATTACTCTGGCCCCTGAAACTCTTTGCAGCAAGTGTTCCATCTTAGGCAGGGGGTAGTTATCATTTTTAGAGCACTTCTTCAGATTTCTGAAGTCAACACAAAGCCTGATCTCTCCATTTTTCTTTCTTACTACCACAAGGTTATCTATCCACTTTGAATACCTTAAAGGAACTATGATTTTGGCATCCACCAACTTCTTGATCTCTTTCTCAATCAAAAGCAAGAAGAGAGGGCTGATAGGTCTTAATTTTTGCTTAAAAGGGGTGGTGTTCTTCTCCACTCGAATCTTATGCTGAATGATATTTGTGTCATAATCTTTAAGATCACAGTATTCCCAGGCAAGAATATCAGCGAATTTCTTTATTAGGGTGCAATCCTCATAATTCTAGGTAGAACACAAATGAGTGGATAGATTGATGAATTTCGGACGGGGTGGGATCCCTATATTATGTTTACAGACAACAGACTCATTTTCTGTCTTGGCAAGCTTATAAGGCACATCGTTATGATTGAGAAACTTCTATAGAGGCACCAATCCTTCTGGAATATGATGACTAGGCAATTGGACAATGCCTCCTCGGTCGATCTCATCCTTTAGCTTGGGCTGGCTGCATTTTTCCATGGTTTCATTTTCTTGGTTGATGTGCATTTTAGAAAATTTCTCAACGACTTGTAAAAACCTATTAGTTTCCTCACCGTTTTAAAAAACTCTCCAGTATTTGACATTGTCAAGTAGAGACTGTCTATATCTTACCTAAACTTCATACGCCAAATTAGGAGGCAAAGGAGAAATAAACGTGCTAGCAGACGTAGCAAGGGAGTCGGCAAGCTCGCTCTTCATTCTCGGAATATAAGAAATGTTGAAATCATTAAAATAGCTCTTAAGCCTCCATACCTCATCTATGTATGGTTTCAGTCTTGGATGCTTTCCTTGGAATACTTTATTGACTTGCTGAATGATGAGGTTTGCATCTCCAAACACTTTCATGCCTTTGATACCCATTTCTTTAGCAGCGCTTAAGCCCAGAACCAAAGCTTCATACTCTGCTATGTTATTTGTGACCTCAAATGTTAATTTGAAAGATAAATGAATGTATTTTTGTGTGAGGGACACAAGGACTACACCTTCCCATGCAACTTCGTTAGAGCAAGCCCCATCAAAGAACATGTCCCAAATCTGTGGGCCTTCTTCCTCAACGATATGGCAAACTGGTTTTATAAGCTGTGTGGAGACCAAATGGGATTATTCAATATGAAGAATACATAATCAAAAATCAGTGTCAACAACATAGATGGGATGATTAGTGGGATTCTTCTCATCATTGATGATATAAGCCAACTAAGCTTCTGTGCGTAATCTCTTTCTCTCACCTCCAAAGACTGGGACAGTAGCATAGGATAGATCATTTTGTAATGATCCACCTAATCTCTTGATCCAACCTCTGGAAAGTACCATGCCAAACTTTGGGGGTACATCTGCTACCACAATATCCATCATCATGCTATTCATGGGAAACTAAGACAAAGTGTTGGCTAGGTCCTTGATTAATCCTAGGCATTTCACTTTTCTAGAGTCAAAATAAAATAGGTCATGATAAGGTTTGGTGATATCAAGACCCAACTCATCCACGACAGCCTTGGGCATTAGATTATGGCTGGCTCCAGTGTCCAAAAGGCAGTTGTGAAGGATTTTTTGATGAATAGTTAGAGAGACATAGAATGATGGGGAGCTATCTTCACAATTTTCAATCATTGGGCTGAGAATAACAGTTGGCTTGTCATCTTGTAGATTTACATATTCACTGGAGGCTTGGATGGCTTTAGGCTTAAGGGCCTCGAGGATGGATATTTTCAAGGACTCATTCTTCACTAGTTCAATCAAAGGCATAGGTATTCTTAGCTTCTGAATTTCTGATTGAAAACTGAAATGAGAAGGAGACTCGTCAAGGCCTCTTACCTCATGAGATGGAGCTTTGAGGATGATGGGATCAACTGCTGGTTGCTTTTGCTTATTAGCTTGTTGTACTGCAGGGACAACAACTCTTTGAATAGGAGGTTCCTTCGCATTATTCATCTTTGACCTCATATTATATCTTTGTTGATCTTCAATTTATAGAATAGCTTCACCACCCCATTCTTGGCTAATCTGGTCATTGAACAATGACTTTTCATAAGCAGATGAGGTCAAAAAGGAAGCATTTCCTTTGTCTTCTAGACAATGGATCTCATCATCTTCTTCAAACTGCTCTTCTTCCATGACTGCGTTTTGAAAAGGGGCCTTCACCGTTAGGTCTTCATTGGCATCTTTACTTCTTTGAAAAATTTGTAACTGCTAATTAGTCATTCTATATGGATTTCAATTTGGATTTCTAGGAGCAAAGGTTTTAGGAACTCTCCCTTTCCTGGGGTGCTACTCAACCTTTAATTTGGAGATTTTAGAGGCTAATGACTCTATCATTTTGGTCATTTTATCTCTCTTAGGATCAGAGGATGATGAAGGCTCTCCCATCTATCTTCTTCTATCAACATTTCTGTTGAGCTTCTCTGCAGCCATGAAGTTTTATTCCACTTCCAAGGATGCATCCTACATGTTAGCTAAAGTAGCACATTGCCTCTCTTTCAATAGTAGGCAGAAGTCAGAAGCGAAAGCACTGGCATAAGTGAGTTTAGTAGAGGTAGTAGTGGGTTTTACTTCAGTTGGTATCTTGCTATACATACGGCTAAACCTCTTATTAAAATCATACAACAACTCACCATTTTCTCTCTTTAAGTTGCCAAGCTCAGTGTGGTAGTAGAGGAGATCCTTCTTTTCCCCCCAATTCTTTAGAAATGCATCATCTAAAGCCTTAATATTTGCTATAGATCTTGGGATTAGTTCTCTGAACCATTTTCTAGCCTCTCCATCTAGGCTTTCGACAAATACTCTCATCCATACATCATCTTCACTAATGTCCAGGTTATCGGCATAGTTATAGAATGACTCAAGATGTTCTTCAATAGTAACACCTTCATTCCAAGTGAACTTGGGCCTACATTTATGATATTCTCGAAGAGGCATGGCATCTAAAGGAGTGGGCAATATTAGAGGCCCATACCTAGCAGCTATGATTTTTTCCATTTTGATACGTGCTTGTAGACCTTCCATGGCTATGGTGGCTAAAAGAGTAGTGGCAGTCTAAATCATGGAGGGTTGAGGAGTGACTGATAAGACTAAAGGAGTACGATGGATAGGAGGTGAGGTTTCCTTTGGGCTTACAACAAAAGGAGAACCTAAAGAATAAGTAGCCTTATGAATCTCTAATAGTTTTTCTTCACTGCTAGTATTAGATGCTATACTCTCAACATGTATTTGTTCTATTACAAGACTTTCTTGACGAGATATAGGAGCTTTTTTAGTTTACCTGAACATGATGGTCCTTTCTAAAATACCTTTCTCTCTTTGATGATCTTTTTAGGTTCAAGTACTCGGTCAACTTGTTATTTCAGAAGATTTCTTAGAGTATGCCTCACAAACTGAGCCAGAACTATGAAGTAGAGTTGCCAAGATGTTTAGCCTCTAGTAGAGTTGATAGATAGATTATCACAACCAAAAAAGTGCTTAGAATTTGTATATCATCAAATATGGATCTATGTCATTTCCCACGGAAGATGAGCTTTAGTTTCCTCTCCCTCGCAACAACAACAATTATGTTCTCTCTCCACGAAACTCTCATAGGTTACAGCTCAGAGATGCCTGGTAACATATAATCTTCAATATTGTTCTGAGAACTATTGGAATGGATGATGGTTTGGATCAAGTCAGATAACCATTTCAGCTCTATTTTCACTAAAGACATGCATGAACACCATGAATAATACAAGGCTTTGGACTACTAATGCTCAATAGTTTATAGATTTAATGGATAGATGGAGAATACTGACTGTACCACCAGATTGCATACATAAACACATATGAATGGCCAGCTACAAGAAGTAAATGAAACTTGAAAGTCTAATTTATCAATGTAGAGATAAGATGACAGTTATCTCACATTAGATAGAGGAGAAAACATAAATAACCTATTCAAGTGCAAATATAGAACAACAAGGAAAATGGACATTGAACATATAATACAAAAAGAAGCTTATATTGCTAGAATGAAGATGAGAATCTTGAAGGAACAAAGTAGCAAAAATCTCCAGAAGTTGAACCCCTACTACATTTAGTTTTCACCCTTTTATAGGCCTTTTACCATGTTCCTGAGCTCTCAAAGGCTGAAAGCCTTAATCTGTTCTCTCTATCCCTTAATTGTTTGATTCACTAAATAGGCAACCATGCCTTGGAGGTTTTCTCCTTCTGATAGAGGAATAACCACCTTCAGGTAGTTTGATGCACTGTCTAGGAGCTCTCTCATGCTAGGCATGCTCCATGATCACTTGTTGGTTTTGGATAAGGTGTGTTGTTGATGCCTTGTGACAGATTATGTTTCCAGCTGTGTTGCACTGTAGATGCGCATGAAATTTATGTTTCAGGCTAGCTGCGATGTCTGCTCCATGATATCTGTTGTTGTGGTTGTGTTGGGCAGGCTGTGTTGTGTTGTACCCTTTCAAATGTTAGCAATGCATGATTTCTATAAATACAGAACAATATTGTCATATTGTTTCTATTTTAAACATAAAACAAAGCAATATGGAGAAATCCCACCCCTCTCTGTCCTTTTCAAACTTCAAAAGTCCTCAAAATTGGGATATATATATCGATCGATTCCACCTTTGGGGCGATATCACATCTCCACCGTTGATCTGGGAGTTCTAGATCCAACAGTGATGATCCATTTCGAGCGGCTCTTTTGTACTGGAGTTAACAGCCCTATGAGGGTGGTTTTCTCTCTCCTCATCCTCGACATGTGGCGTATTGTATGGCATGGGGCGGGGCTTGGCCTAAACCACTTATCGCCTTTGGCTTTCCCGAAATCCTATGAGTTTTGTGATTTTCCCTTTATATTAAAAATATCTAAAATACATTAAAATGGCTTTCCGTAGATCTCAAATTTTATATACTTCACTTCTAGGACCCTTTCGGGTCAGGGCTTCATCGCTATCGGGACTACCCTATGTTCCTTTGTATTTTGTTATATAACAAAATACATTGAAAATTTATTAAAATCGTCCTACCGGCAGACCTGAAAGATTATCAAATATAGTATATATAACCCTCAAGTCCATTTATCGCATCGCCCATATACTTGTCATAGGCCTCACCCCTTAGTGTTATTCCATTGCGATATAGCGATGCAATCCGATCACAATCGCTTATCGCTCATGCCCAGGGCCGTTTCTTAAATTGTCGATACCTCGCTGATGCGACCTGTCCATCCGATCATCGGATATCACTGATCAGCGGTGTCCTACGGCCCTTCTTTAAGTTGTCCTCTCTGCAGCGCCAATTGTGATTAGCCACTTAGATCTGGGTCGTTGATCGGTCAGATCTAACAGTTTCTATTCTTTCAGTGTTTAAACTTGCGATTTTGGTTTTTTCATGGTTTTTCAAGTGTTTTTTGCCTCCCGATAGTGTATTTTGACCCTTCCAAGGGCTCTCCTCTTGTGCTGATTTTGACCTTTGGATGATTTTGAGCAAATGGTGAATATCTCAAGAGCATTTTTAGATCCCTTGGGATGATTTTAAGCAAATTTGGAAACTTTAAGAGCATATATGGATCCAATTTTGGGCCTTTTGCCAGCGAGGCTAATAGGTCACAAAAAAGATAAATGAGACTTGAATATAAAGTGGGTTTTTAATTCTAATTTAAGAGATGGAATCAGAGTTTGGATGGGGAAGATATCGCTCATTTAAAAATCAGTTGTGTTGCAGAATTTTTTTCTCACGAAAACTCCTGATTTTTGTAGGTTTTGAGGGGAATTTCGAGAAACTATTTTCATATCTGATATCATATTGAGAAATTATGAAAAAAAAAAAATATCGGTCGAGTAAGATTCCACATCAGGGAGAAATCGTTGATTTAAAATCAACTCATTTTTTAGAATTTTTTGTGATGAGGGGAAAGTTGCAATGCGAATCTGAAATTCCTGAGTGCTTAGATGGGAATTTCTATCGCATTGAAAGATGCAAAATGGTCGTCCCAATTCCAAAAATAGGTTATAAGAAGGATTCTAAGCAATATTGATATAGTTGTGTCAATTTAAAATTTTTGCCAAAGTAAGTGATTTTTTTGTCAAAACCGTCTTCATCGCTTCTAGCAAGAAATTTTTTGTAGGGAAATATAATGGTCATAATATTGAAAAAGTCATAGAAAGACAAAATTCATTATGGCCAAAACGTTGGAAATATTTATGGAATCTTTTGGAAGACAAGGCTGCCATATGGTGGGGCTCACTTGAGAGTAAGAAGTTGTTAAGCATTCCTCATGAAGAATTTAAAAAATTCCTTTTACACAAATGGTCTCACGCTAGAAAACAAGATAATGAGAAGCATGTGCGGTTATTTTCTACAGGTATCTCCTTATTACAGGATCGATGACCATCAAAAAAATGTGGTGAGTCTCTTCACATCTCTCAAGATACAGTAGTCACTCCTCTTCAGGTGAGGTATTCAGAAGAAGTTCAATAGCTAGCTTTAGCAAAGGGATTTCACAATTGATTGGAATAGTTTCCTCTAAACCATACACTGGTTGGAATGGAGTGATTCCAGTGGTCGTCTTAGTAGAAGCTATGTAAGCCAAAAGAGATGAGAATAACATTAAATTCCAATTGTTTAGGTGCTTCCCAATAGTACGTTGAAGCATAACAATCAAAACTTTATTGATTGCTTCAACATGAAAATAGGCTTATGGATAATAAGAAGTTGATATATCATGTCGAAGGCCGAACTGAGCAGTCAACTCTGCCGTCATGTGATGATGAAAATGTGATCCATGGTATGTCATGATAGCTTGAGGGACACCAAAATGTGCTATGATGTGGTTAAAAAGGAATTGTGTAGCAGTAATACCGTCAACATTGTATGTAGGCATCGCCTCGACCCATTTACTAAAATAGTCGATGACGGCAATGATATAACCATGCCCCCGAGGTGAGTGAGGCTTACATGTCATGAAATCAATGCCCCATTTGGAAAATGGGGCAACAGTAATTATTGGGTGTAAGGGTGTAGGTGGGGTGCACTACTTGCGGTTGAAAATCTAGCATTCATGCCATTTCTGGATACCTAGAATGAAGTCTTTGAAGATAGAAGGTTAGAAATAACCTATGTGGAGGATTTTGTAAGGAGTGGCATATCCAGACATTTGACCACCACACGCACGAGAGTTCTAATCATTTAAGACTCGCTGAGCCTCTTTAAGGGTGAGACATCTACGAAGAACAGAGTCCACACCAACTCGAAACAATGTATCACCAGGGATCGAATAGGGTTGGGGCTGATGTCGAACGCGACGTCGGTCAGATTGGGACAACGCAAATCAGAAAGTCTAGGTTTGGAGATAAACAATAATGTCACCATACCATGGGTCAAGAGTGCTGGTTAGAAACAAAGTTTCGTCATCCGGTATATGCACATTAAAATCAGTTGGAGTGCTTGCAGATGGAAGAGCACATATCAACTAAGAAAAGACTAGTGATTTGTCTGATTTGGCAGCAGTAAATTCCAAATCAAACTCCTGTAGGATAATGATCCATTTGGAATATTCCTCCCCCCCCAATAACTGAAGAGTTAGTATATATGTCATGGGGTTACAATAAGAAATCACAGTGCTTTTCCGTAACAGAATATAATGTCGAAATCTTTGGATGACATGCACTGTCACCAAGGTAAGATTCTCGACATGAGCAGATAATAAACCACATGCTCGTCATCGTCATTGTCATCCTGAACTAACACCATACAAATAGTGGTATCAGTTGTAGCCAAATACAAGAAGTAATCGCAATGATATTTGGGGGGATGTAGTAAAGGAGCACTAATAAACACATTCTATAAAGCATCGAAGGATTCCTGGGAAACTTCATCCCAAATAAAAGGAATCCCCTTCTTAAGTAAGCGAGTAAAACCCTTGGCAAGTTCAATGTAATTAAGGACAAATCAATGGAGAAAATTATATTTTCCCTGTAGGCTCTACAATTGTATTAATAATGT